>JACXGM010006742.1:0-32125 GCA_016801145.1 Umbra pygmaea | reverse complement strand
AGCTTTAGTTGCTATGTACGGTTCGTGAGATAATCGCGTTGTCAATCGACCTAGTAGGGTTAAGGCACACACACAGTCACACAGCCATGCATAAACACAAAAAGACACACACTCCACACACCAATGTGCAAACACTAAAATACACACTCACACATGCACACAAACAAACACACACAAACTGGATGAATGAAATCCAACACCCTGGGTCATTGAATTCTATGTTTTATTCAATATTTATCCCAAAAATCTAAAGAACATATGTATTATTTGTTGGTTTTACATGTAAAAGCAAGTTATCTATAGTGCATAAGGCATTTTATTGCTTATTGTCAAGCCCCCAGGGGTCCTGGACCAGTGTGCAATGTTTGGGGGCCATACAATCAAGTCAACATCAAAATGCTACACTCATTTCTAACTACATTTCTATACGTTTTTAAAACCCAGCTAAATTCCAACTCCAAAAATGGTTGTTTTCATGCAGGATGATGTCCTATGCTATTGAAAAATTGGTTATTTTGTCATTTTCACTTCCTACTTCCTGTCTGTGATATTTTTAGTCAAAAAGAAAGACCATTGTCGGCTTTGAGGCGCGATATCTCCGGCTGTGAGTAACACACAGAGATGTGCCACCACTCATTATTTGCGTCTAATTCTCCCCTTTCCAACGGTACCAAGCTTTAGTTGCTATGTACGGTTCGTGAGATAATCGCGTTGTCAATCGACCTAGTAGGGTTAAGGCACACACACAGTCACACAGCCATGCATAAACACAAAAAGACACACACTCCACACACCAATGTGCAAACACTAAAATACACACTCACACATGCACACAAACAAACACACACAAACTCATACAAACAAATGGATGATACACATTTTCATGGGGGTGAGCACATTCTTTTCAAAAACACCATTGAGGCCAAGTTATTTTATTACCCTCTCAAATCATTTTTCTGCTAGCTAAACCTAGTTAGTAAAAGGAGCTGGACACACTCTCAAGACATTTGCTGCAATTTGTCACGTTACAACTGAAGAGTCGGAGGCAAATGCGGGTTCTGTAAACAGATGTTTTAGTTCCTTGAATAATCAGAAACAAAACCACCAAGGCAAAGGCATGGTGATCAGTAATTGACTAACCAAACCAAACTTATAAAAATAGAGTATTATATTACGAAATGTAACACTGCAGAAAAATGCAGTGAAACAATATCCGACAAGAAGAACTAGTAAAACTGGGGCTTAAATACCCAATTAATGAATGGGTAGGAAACAGGTGTGTACAATACACTTTGACATTGGCGTAGAGGAGAGGACTCCCTAATAGACTGGGGAGTCCGATGATCTGTGAGTGGGGAGCGCTGGAGCAGACGTGACAGTACCCCCGCCCCCAAGCCGCAAAACTAGGCCGGAACGGGGGGTGAGCCAGAGGATGCGGGCAGAATTATCTGGAAGCCAACAATGGAAGTCATGGCTGACGGCGTGTCCAGGGGGGGTCCAGGATGTCCTGTGAAGAGACCCAACTCTGCTCCTCTGGACCATATCCCTGCCAGTCTACCAGGTATTGTAGGCGGCCACCACGCCGTTTGGAATCCAGAAGGGAGCAGACGGCATAGGTAGGGTCCCCAACAATGTCCAGTGGAGGAACGTTGCTGTGAACGCCTGCCACCACTGGCCTGAGAAGGGACACATGAAAGGTATGTGAGACTTTAAAATGTGCAGGGAGAAGCAAAGGGTATGATACCTTGTTGACCCTCATCAGGACTTTAAACACAACGGGACGATTTCTGGCATGGCAGATGGAGTTGTAGGTTTCACGTAGATAGCAACCTACAGTCTCCCAGGTGGAACACTGGGGCTTCACTGCAGTAGTGGTCTCCCTGCAGATGGTGGCATCAGATGGAACGCTGCAAACACACCTGAGCTCTGTTCGATTTGGTCTCTGCATGTCTGAAACAATTGTCCACTGCTAGAGTGTGCATTTGGCTAGGATGCCAAGGCACACGGCAGGCTGAATGCCAAGGACGCACTGGAAAGGTTTCAGTCCTGTTGACAAGTGGTGCAGAATATTCTAGGCATATTCTATCCAAGGCAGTATAATTGACCACTTCCTTGCTGGTCATGATAGTAGCTCCTGAGGAACCTTCCCTGGTCCTGGATTACCTGCTCTAATTGTCCATTTGACTCGGGATGATAACCTGACATCAACGTCCTCCATAACCTGGATGGAATTTGGGATCAGCGGTCAGACACAATGTATTCTGGAAAGCTGTAATAACTGAAGACATACAGTGCCTTGCGAAAGTATTCAGCCCCCTTGAACTTTTCGACCGTTTCCACATTTTAGGCGTCAAACATAAAGATAAGAAACTGTAATTTTTTGTGAAGAATCAACATTAAGTGGGACACAATCATTAAGTGGAATGAAATTTATTGGAGATTTCAAACTTTTTTAACAAATAAAAAACTGACAAATAGGGCAAGCAAAATTATTCTGCCCCTTTACTTTCAGTGCAGCAAACTCTCTCCAGAAGTTCAGTGAGGATCTCTGAATGATCCAATGTTGACCTAAATGACTAATGATGATAAATAGAATCCACCAGTGTGCAACCAAGTCTCTGTATAAATCAACCTGCTCTGTAAGAGTCTCAGAGGTCCGTTGAAAGCACAGAGAGCATCATGAAGAACAAGGAACACACCAGGCAGGTCCGAGATACTGTTGTGGAGAAGTTTAAAGCCGGATTTGGATACAGAAAGATTTCCCAAGCTTAAAACCCAAGACCACTGTGCAAGTGATAATATTGAAATGGAAGGAGTATCAGACCACTGCAAATCTACCAAGACCCGGCCGTCCCTCTAAACTTTCAGCTCATACAAGGAGAAGACTGTTCAGAGATGCAGCCAAGAGGCCCATGATCACTCTGGATGAAATGCAGAGATCTACAGCTGAGGTGGGCGAGTCTGTCCATAGGACAACAATCAGTCATATACATGAATGGAGCCAAATACAGGACCATTCTGGAAGAACCTGATGGAGTCTGCAAAAGAACTGAGACTGGGACGGAAATTTGTCTTCCAACAAGACAAAGATCCAAAACATAAAGCAAAATCTACAATGGAATGGTTAACAAATAACATATCCAGGTGTTAGAATGGCCAAGTCAAAGTCCAGACCTGAATCCAATTGAGAATATGTGAAAAGAACTGAAAACTGCTGTTCACAAATGCTCTCCATCCAACTTCACTGAGCTCGAGCTGTTTTGCAAGGAGGAATGGGCAAAAATCTCAGTCTCTCGATGTGCAAAACTGAAAGAGACATACCCCAAGCGACTTACAGCTGTAATCGCAGCAAAAGATGGTGCTACAAAGTATTAACTGAATAATTTTGCACACCCAATTTTCTGTTTTTCATTTGTTAAAAAACTTTGAAATATCCAATAAATTTCGTTCCACTTCATGATTGTGTCCCATTCTTCACAAAAATTACAGTTTCATATCTTTGTGTTTGAAGCCTGAAATGTGGCAAAAATTCGAAAAGTTCAAGGGGGACGAATAATTTCGCAAGGCACTATATATGCATGCAAGATTTTGAAAACCTCTCGACACTGACCAGGATAGTGGTATGGCCTATGGATGATTACAAATCGGTGATGAAAACCACCGACAGGTGAGACCAAGGCATTTGTGGTACAGTTAAAGGGTGCAACTTACCATAGGGGAGATGTCTGGGAGTTTTACTCTGAAAACAAGATGAGCACGAGATCACATATTGACGAGCATCCTGCGCTATGGCCAGCCAACAATATTTCACTGACAGGGAGAAATCGAAACGTAAGCAAAACATGGCCCACCTGGTCTCCAAGCTGCCTTTAAGAGTTCCAGGTTCCTGTGGTCAGGCAGTACAAGGAAAGTGACCCTGGAACCCTCCAAACAGTGTCTTCATACCTGTAGAGCCTTCTTCACAGCCAACAATTCCCTGTCTCCCAAGTCATAATTCCTCTCTGCCTACATGAATTTTCTAGAGAAATAGACACAGGGGTAGAGTTTAGGAGAGTTACCTTGACGCTTAGACAATACAATGCCATTCTCTGATGCATTGACCTCCACTGTGAAAGGTGTTTCAGGATGAGCACTGTCGTGAAATGTTTCTTCAGGCCCCGAAAGGCCTCATTGGCCTTTTTTGTCCAGTAGAGATGACGGGGACCCCCCTGAAGGAGTGATGTTAGGGGGGCAATGATCGAGCTGAATCCTCTGATAAACCGCACATATTGTCAAATCCCAAAAACTGCTGTAGATCCTTGTCAGATCCATTTTCTCCATCTACACTCTGGATTTGTAAATGCTATAACTAAGAAAAGAGACAGAGGTTTGATGGAACAAGCACATTTCAGTTTTGGCATAGAGGTGATGTTCTAGGAATCTGTTGAGATCGTCACTGACATTTTGGAAATGTTGCTCATAGGTGGACGAGTAAGTGAGTATATAATCAATGTTTTCAAACACACAATGGCCCAGGATGTCCTGGAATACCTCATTGACAAAAGCTTGGAATGCTGGGGGGGTGTTAGCTACACCATAATGCATCACCAAGCAGGGTTGGAGATTCCAGTCACTAATAAATTGACTTGTGACTTGATTTGCGATCTGTTTTAAAAACTTGAGACTTGACTTGGACATGTAGTCATTAGACTTGTGCCTATAGAATAGCTAAAATGTAGCCTGGGAGAACCCTGTGTGACTTCCGGCAAATTTAGATTTGCTCTGCAAGTCAGTCTGGCCAAGAGCCCATTCAAGCCCATTTCCAATTTTTCCAAATCGCGGCACCAATCACAACCGTTGAGGCAGGCTTTACACGATGGTGATAGCGTAGCTCTATACTGTCATTGGTTGAAGCAGAAAATTACAACAATGGCTGCCGTAATGGAACATCCGGAATATCACTTGTTTGAATCAGCTATCGTGTCTGTTTTAAGCCTTCATATCTAAAAAAAAAATGTTGTTGCGGTCTTGCAGACTTGATTCGGCAAAAGTCTGATATATCCAATAGCGCCATGAGGCATTTGAGCGGCGTCCCTTGGTGATGGAAATATTCTGTGAATGATCCTTGCCCAGACCCACTCTCAGGTACAACTGAGAAGGGTCTGGTGTCATCCAGGCTAGCTAAAACTAAGAAAAGAACCTACCTTTACCTCCCGTTCTGGTTCGGCTCTGAGTCTGACAGCTGAAGCAATTAATGTTGAAAGTCACCTAGATAACATTAGTGACGTTCTCCTTTAGAGAACTGAGTGGGATGTGAACATCCAAAATGGCAATTAGAAGTGCACCTGTTCCATTTGGAATAGCTTTTGTCTATGAAGATTTTAAATTTGAAGGGTGCAGAGATGTAGCTACCACAACATAAAATGTCTTGTGCCACATGAAGGGGCACAGAATGAGGTTAGTCAGACTTAGTCAGCAGGCAACTAACATACTGTTAGATTTTCTAGCTAATGTAGCAAATTAGGTAGTAGAATAAGTTTGTGTTCACTAACTAGCCAAATTACTGCAGCTGAAACATTGATAGCCAGCAACCTGTTGAATTCTCACTGAATATAAAAACCACCGGGAGAATGCACAATGTTTTTAGGACATAAAGAGCTGTTCGCTCAAGTATAACCTAAAACTTGAGACTTGATTGGACTTGCATGCAGTAACTTGAACATTGATTTAGACCTGAATGCAGTGACTTGAGACTTGACTTAGACTTGCATGAATTGACTTAAAGACATCTCTTTCACCAAGTAGTCATGATGCCCAGATGTACTACTGAATGTGGTATTCCATTCATCTCCCTCACGAATGCACACTAGATTGTAGGTGCTACGCAGATCCAGCTTTGTGAAGTATTTGGCAATGTGTAATAACTCCACCGTGGTGTAAATAATGGGCAAAGGGTATCTGTACTTCACGATGATCTTGTTCAAGGTGTAATAGGCAATACAAGGATGGAGACCACTGTCATTTTTATCAAAGAAGAAGCTGGATGAAAGAGTGCAGGTAGAGAGCCTGATGAAACCCTGTGCCATAGCCTCCTAAATGTAGGCCTCCATAGCCTCCTAAATGTAGGCCTCCATAGCCTCAGTGTCCGCATAGGACAGTGGGTAGATGTGGCTTCTAGGTAGTGTGGCACGAGGCAGCAGGTCGATGCAGCAATCCCACAGCCGATGCAGAAGAAGACGGATGGCTCTGACTATGAAGAAGGCCTCCTGATGATCCTGGTGCTCAGGCAGTATAGAAAGAGGCACAGAACAGATGATAATAGGACTTTCATCAGAAATAGCAGTGGTGGGAGAACGGGGCTTAGTTCCCAAAGCAGTAGGACTGGAGGAACCTGATGTGTCTAGGCATCTTAGTCTCTGGAGCACCACCACCATAGCTGAGCCCAAGTTTGCCAGCTGGTGATGGTGCTGCTGGAGGACACGGTCATGCTCACTGATGGCTTTGTTTAATCCTCTATTACCCACTGTCTCCATAGATGAATGATCAGATATTCTGTCACTTTACAACTGAAGAGTAGGAGGCAAGTGCAGGTCAAACTGTTCAATAGTCAAACTGTTTAACAGTTCCCAGCAAAAACAGAAGGTTTACTTGAATAATTAGAAATGAAACCACTACAGCTAAGGCATGCTTAACAGTAACTGACAAACCAAGCCAAACGTACAAATACAGGGTCTAGTAGCACAAAATGTAACACAGAACAGTACTGAAAAAATGTCAGACAAGGAGAACTAGTAAATCTGGAGCTTAAATACCTAACTAATGACTGGTTAGGAAACAGGTGAACATACACACAGGTGTGCGTAATGCATTCTGACAGGTCCTGATTGCCATAAAGGAGAGGACTCCCTAATAGCCCGGCTAGTCCGATTGTCTGCAAGTGGGGAGCGCTGGAGCAGACATGACACAATGTGTCATGAATCTGTGATGGGGACTGAGTACAGGATGGTTGTTGCCCTCCTGTGGCAGGCTTGGACATGTTTCTATTCAATTCATTACATGTATTCCTTCACCTGACTTGTATCATTCATTAGCACTTCACCAGCCAATCCCTGTCTCCAATTAAGTATGTGTATATGTGACCATACATTGTATATATCACTGGATGTTACATGTGTGACGTCACCCATTGGTTTGTGAAGATTGGATTGAGGTCATCGAATTTGCCATTACGGACGCAGACATGATGGTTGCGGATGTGACGATTTTAGACGAGAGGGAGGAGAGATTTAGCTAGCTAACTGATATTAGTTGGGATTCTAACAAAAAACAGTATAAAAAATGAACTGCCACCTCCTTTGAGTGTCTTGTCGTACAACCGAACACCATAGCCACGCTTTATCGCCAATTTTAAAATCAACAAGATCATAGTTCAAAAAGTTAACATCATTATATGCAGAAGGCTTAAATCTAGCGATTGAGACCATATACTCATTGTGAAAATGTTTACTGAGGTAATAAATCAAGTGAGAAGTGTCTCTCATTCTCATAGACTATTACAGAAACCGAACTCTTGGTTAACCAGACGTATCACCCCCAGCTGGAATTCAGATAGAATGCAGGTTTAAGGCACTTCCTCATTTGCGTCACATTGCCAAACCAGATGCTCACCCTGTGTATGTGACCCATCTGCTTGTTTTGTGTTGTGCGTTATTTTTACCCTGTATCATGTGTGGAAGGTGTCATCAAGTATGTAAGAAGGAGGTCTGTTTATTATATAGTTGTATTACTGAATGTGTCTTCACCAACTATTGTGTCGTTTGTAATATAGGGTTGGAATAGTGAGCCAGGCGTACACTATATTAGTCAATCGTGTCTTTGCCACGTATTGTGCATTAGTAGATATTTATAGTAGTTGTGCAGCCCTGTTCCAGTTTGTGGTTCAGCTCCTCTTGAAAGCCTGAGATACAGTATATCTGATTTCTGTCTTCTAACAATAAACCAAGAAGATCGAAAACTTCTGCAGTCTGCCTCCGTCACTCCACCACCACAACTGTTACAGAATAACGCACCCTCCAGGAGGTCACAGGAGTTTTCCGGCCATCCTTCAACAACGTGACAGCCTGAGAGAGTGACCTACGGAGAACTCCACATGCTCTCTCCGAAATCTTTTTGGTGGGGGGCTAGGAAGGGTGTTTGGAGGACTGCTACTCCTGCCTGGGCTCTTTACACCTGCCCAGGTCTACAGTCTTCCGGACGCCACTTCTCCAGCCCAGCTAGTGGGGATGCTGCTACAGCCATCTACGTCACCTGCCCTGCTAGCTGGGACAACGGCTACACTTCGCCGGCAGCTCAGAGGAAACAAGGCATGCCTGGTGCCAATAGGATGCCAGCAGCCTGTGAAGAGGCTTTGTTCCCCCAGGCTACTGAGGACGCTCTGGTAACGCAGGACAAGGATTCCTCCCAAGCTTCCAAGCCTGACGTCGGTGCTTGTACTGGTGTCAGCTACCCATCCCACTAATCGGGGCTGGCGCTGAGAGTCCGCTTCCCCGGTCGGCGGCTCTGCCCGCCCGCCATGCCCTGTTTGTGCCGGTGTGGTTCCGTGCCGGGTGCCTGTGGTGTCCAGGTTCTGTGTCAGGGATCCACGCCGTGGGGGTGGGCTATGTCATGAATCTGTGATGGGGACTGAGTACAGGATGGTTGTTGCCCTCCTGTGGCAGGCTTTGACATGCTTCTATTTAATTAATTACATGTATTCACCTGTCTTGTGTTTCATTCATTAGCACTTCACCAGCTGATCCCTGTCTCCAATTAAGTATTTGTATATTTGTGACCTATCTGCTTGTTTCGTGTTTTGCATTATTGTTACCCTGTTTCTTGTGTGGTTGGTATTGTCACGTATGTAAGGAGGAGGTCTGTTTATCATATACTTTTATTACTGAATGTTTCTTCACCACTTATTGTGTCGTATGTAATATAGGGTCGGAATAGTGAGCCAGGCGTACACTATATTAGTCAATCGTGTCTATGCCACATATTCTGCATAAGTAGATTATTATAGTAGTTCAGCCCTGTTCCAGTTGGTAGTTTAGCTCCTCCTGAAAACCTGCTGAAATATATCTGATTTCTGTCTTCTAACAATAAACCAAGAAGATTGAAAACTCCTGCAGTCTGTCTCTGTCACTCCACCACCACAACTGTTACACAATGAGACAAGGTGCTAACTATAATTGGATATAACATAAGTAATTTAGGATAAAATCCATTTTCTGCATTACAAAGCTAACGTTAGTTCGTCATTATGATGTGTCAGCAAAAAATATAGCTAATTATGAAATGTTGGTTAGCTATGTATTTGAGTAACCCCCAAACACATACCGTAATTTTCGAACATGTACTTGGCAAACAGTTTCGTCCTACATGTTAGTAATTTCTGTCTGTATGCAGGGATGGGTTAGATCACCAACACATGTTAATAATTTCTGTAAGTATGCAGGGATGAGTTAGGTCTCCTACATTAGTTTTTGCCCCGGCATTTTGCCCAAGTTCAGTTAGTAAAGTTTAGAAAACAGACAGATTAGTAGGCTGATTATGAAAGATATTTTGTCCTTCTGCTTTTTGCGCTCTCATCATAGAGTCAATTGTGTTTTTTATTGATCCTGTTATCTAAAGAAATTATCAAATTAAGCTATGGAAGTAAAAAAAGAGAAACAAACATACAGTAGGTAGAAATGTTTACGGAAAATTGTACCCTAATAATAAGTAGATTTTACAAACATAATGTAAAGTCATAACATGCAGAATTTAAGCGCAGGAATTCAGCACGCCTGAGTCGTCAGTGTCTCTGTCCATCCCAGGCCTGGGCTACTTCCTCTGAGGTTCTGAATAGACAGCTGCTTTTCTGGTAGATTTCTATAAATCACAATGTTTTTCGTGTTTAGAACCCAAGCCATTGCAATTTGTAGTGATGTTTGTCAATTCTTTTTGGGGAATATGTACAGACAGACCTCAAATTTGGTGGAAGCAATTGGGCCTGGTTAGGGCTTGAATGACGTGGTTGTGGGCAAGGCTTGGGCCTAAAAATAATGCTGGTGCATAGCTTTAACTTTGACTGGTACCCTACAGTATGTACTCATAAACTTTCATTTTATTATGCATTTGAACATTATATCTGACATTTGTATTTGTGTAAACTATGTATAACATTGTTTAGGAGCCAATACACAATGTCTTCACTGCAACCACAACAACATTTGCTATAATGTGTAGGCGATAAATAAATGTCTAAATTTGAATTAATTAATATTCTAAAATATACATAATCTGTAAATATAAGATACATCTTGACTAGATTGTGAAAGATTCTTAGCAATAATATATTATGTATTTTATTATTCAGTATAAGTGAAGAATACAGTCACAATAGAGAATGTTGAAAATGGCACAAATACTCATTTTCACAAAGTTTGCTGCCTCAGTGTTGATGGTGGCAAGTAGATGAATTGCAATGAATTCCAAAGCCCCTTTTTGCCATGAAAATTAACGTAGTCACCGAAAAACATTTCCACTGCATTTCAGCCCTGCCACAAAAGGACATGCTTCCACAGGTGAGAGTGTTGACGAGGACAAGGCTGGAGATCACTTTGTCATGCTGATTGAGTTCGAATAACAGAATGGAAGCTTTAAAAGAAGGTTGGTTTTTGAAATCATTGTTCTTCCTCTGTCAACCATGGTTACCTGCAAGGAAAAACATGCTAGTTTTGCACAAAAAGGGCTTCACAGGCAAGGATACTGCTGCTTGTAAGATTCCACAAACAAATCAATTATTTATCGGATCATCAAGAACTTCAAGGACAGAGATTCAATTGTGGTGAACAAGGCAACAGGGCGCCCAAGAGAGTCCAACAAGCGCAGGACCATCTCCTAAAGTTGATTCAGCTGCGGGTTCAGGGCACCACCAGCGCAGAGCTTGCTCGAGAATGGTAGCAGGCAGTACAGTGCACGCACAGTGAGGCAAAGACTTTTAGAGAAAGGCCTGGTGTCAAGGACAGGAAAGAATCCACTTCCCTCCAGGAAAAACATCAGGGACATCAGGGACAGACAGATATTCTGCAAGAGGTACAGGGATTGGACTGCTGAGGAATGTAATTTTCTCTGATGAATCCCCTTTCATAAAAACACCTTCTCCGGAGAAGACAAGGTCAGTGCTACCATCAGTCCTGTGTCATGCAAACAGTAAAGCATCCTGACACCCTTCATGTGTGGGGTTGCGTCTCAGTCATGGGATTGGGCTCACTCACAATTTTGCCTAAGAACACAGCCATGAATAAAGAATGGTACCAACACATCCTCTGAGAGCTACTTCTTCAAACCATCCAAGAACAGTTTGGTGATGACCAATGCCTTTTCCACCATGATGGAGCACCTTGCCATAAGACAAAAGTGAAAACTAAGTGGCTCGGGGAACAAAACATCGACATTTTAGGTCCATGGCCAGGAAACTCTCTAGACCTTGATCACATTGAGAACTTGTGGTCGATCCTCAAGGGGCAGGTGGACAAACAAAATCCCACAAATTCTGACAAACTCCAAGCATTGATCATGCAAGAACGGGCTGCCATCAGTCAGGATGTGGCCCAGAAACTAATTGACAGCATGCCAGGACAGATTGCAGAGTTCTTGAAAAAGAAGGGTCTCTTTGCATACACTTCATGTAATTATCAATAAAAGCCTTTGACGCTTATGGATTGCTTGTAATTATGCTTCAGTATACCATAGTAACTACTGATAAAAATATCTAAGAACACTGAAGCAGGAAACTTTGTGTAGACCCATACTTGTGTAATTCTCAGAACTTTTGACCACAACTGTACAGTTTAAGTGAGAAGTAAACTTTTTATTTGATGCTGTACAGTCATCAAGAAAATTTGGCCAAAAGAGGTGCACAAAGGTACACATACACACGCACACACACAATACCAGATCACTTAGACTGACATTAAACCACGTTACCTAGACACAGACCTGGGAATCTCTGGAGAAGATAGGAGGGGGTGTGTAAATGTGCATTGTTGGATTTTCCCGTCTGCATGTTGTATGTGAGGGCTGGCAGGTTTAGTGAGGCTTCAGGCATTTTCAATCACGTTTAGTGCCCTCCAAGGCCAGGACACACTGTGTTTTATGGTCATGTGGAGGGTTAAACTGCATGCTGCATCCTCTCTTTATGTTCCCTGGAGATTTACTGCAAAACCCACAGCTGGCTCAGGCAGACCTTACGACGCAGGCTGCTGGTTTCATTCATAAATCCACTCTGTACTAGTTAGATGTTGTTCTGTACAAGTAGAAGAAAATAGACTGCTGAACTCATCTGTTTAGACTTCAGGGTTGCTGACATACAAGTGATGGTCTATTTAAAAGGTTTTTCCAGTAGGTTGCCTCAAGCATTCAAACCATGAATGTCTGTGAAATAATCCAAAACCCACTAGTAAATACAGTACTATTACTGCAGAATCTACAACTACATTACAACTAACAAGTATCAGTTCATCATGTTGTGTTTCTGTTGTATTGGTTTCCATTTATGATTTGTCAACTAGAGAAAAAGATGCATTGTTCCTTCTCCATGGACACACTTTTCCCACAGAGCTCAAACACACACACACACACACACACTCAGGAAAATGCATAGAGACTCACAAACACACACACACAGCAGCCAGAACACACACTCACACACACACAACACACGTCGTTCCCACAGTGCTCCGGCGCTCCCAGGGAAGCAAATTGCGGGAGATCCTGTAATCCAACGGATTCGGCCGCAGCAATTACACACACACACACACACACACCCATAGACCAACACACACACACTGCAGAGTGGCCATCGGCCTGTCAGCACCATAGCAAATTAACTGACATCAAACACCAGTGAGCACAGGCTTAGACATGTAGGGGATACAACCTGATAGAGAGGGATGAGGAGGGATGGGGTATGGGGAGGGCGGGACAGATAAGGTGACGTGGAACACAAAAAAACACAATATAAACCCTTACCCTTAGTCAGCAACCCCAGGGACTCCTTTTCAATAAGTTTTTATATTTAATGTGATTCTTTCATTAGTTTATGGATGAACTCATCCCTGCATTCAAACAATGCATTACAGCACTGATACAGTAAAATATATGTTGAGAATGATATACAGTATACTGCCCAAACTCATAAAGTGACATACATGCAAACATATAGATCTATTCACATAACTACATGCTGACATACTAATTCAGTTTCACACTGGTATGCTGAAATACTGATATAATGACATATACTGACATACAAACATGCCCACTAGTTTGAATTAGGACCCTTTGCCACTGATCAACAGAAAGAAGTCTGTAATATAAATGTGAAAACTATTTACCTATGTTTGTAAATTACTATTTGTGCTTTGACTGGGCCCCTACAAGACATTCACCTTTTGTTTTTATGCCACTCTAATGTGGCTTTGGCTGTATGTTTGGAGTCATTGTCCTGCTGGAAGAAGCATCTTCTCCAATGTTCCAGGTGTCACTTTATTTCTTCCAGGATGTATATTTGCTGAATTAATTTTGCCCCGTATTTTTTCAAAAAATGTCCAGGCTTTGATGCAGAAAAGCAGTCCCATAGCATGATGCTGCCACCACCATACTTTATGGTAAGGATGGTGTTCTCAGGATGATGTGCATTATTAGCCTTGTGCCAAACACATGTTTTGGATTGAGCTCTAAATTTGGTCTTATCAGATCATGGGATTATTTTACACTTGGATTCTCCCACATGCCTTTGAGCAAATACGTGTGTCAAGACTTTACATTTGTTCTTCAACATTGGCTCTGTTTTTGCCATCCCCACATTAATGCCACATTTGTGAAGCATCTAGGCTATTGTAAAAGTGTCTACAATGTGTCACAGCTCAGCCTTCTTTTTACCATACTGTAGGTCTCTTGGTGGCCAGTTATAGAGGATAATCTGTTCAAGACAGATTCACAGTTGTGCGATGTTCTCTGCATTCCTTTTTAATGGACTTTACTCTGCTCTGGGAGATACAGTGTCTTGGAAATGTTCTTAAATCCTTCCCCTGAATAATGACTTTGAATAACTTTATTCTGGATTTGCTTTGAATGTTTCTTTACCTTCATGATGTAGTTTTTTATAGGTCTTGTACTAACTGTGGGACCTCGCATCGACAGATATATGTGGAATGTGTCAATCCAATTCAAGGGGGGTGAATACATTTGAGAGCAACTCTTTATACTGCCATGCTGGACAACGCCGGGTGTGTCTCTGCTCTGCTTTAGCCCTTTCCTGTATGACATCAGAGAACCCATACACACCTTTACGCGTGCCTGATGTAGGTTTGTGTCTAGTTAGCAGGTGAGTCATTGGGTAAACAGCTGGGTGTTAACTTATGTTATCCTTTCACACCACAGCATGTAGGAGACTATAATAAATGCTTCATTAACTGTGACTGTTGACATTAAGGTCAGAAGTGTGTTTTCACAGTCATAATGTTTTCAGTGGTGTGAGTGATTGATGTGTTGACTAAAGAGTCTTGATATTTCCTCAATCAAAAACTTAAAAATATCATAAACAAAATGTTCTTAAGGTAAAGCCCCAATACACACTGCTAAATGAATTTATTTTTTTGATGTCAGACATTTTCCATGGCCTACCTAATCATCAGATCTAAACAATGTTCAATCTTTATGGTAAACTCTGGAAAGCAGATTGCACTAGATTTCCACTTCCTTCATCCCTCAAAAAAGCAAGTATTTTCTTCTTGAGGAATGGTGTGGTATCACACTATACACAGTTCAGGACATGTACATATATGACAGCATTCCAAAAAGGATTGGGTTAAGGGTAGCCATAGTCCTTAAAGGGTCCTCAATATTAATTTATTGTTAAATGTTCCTTTATTTTATCCACCCCAATATATGTTTATATTTATTTCTTCTTAGCACTGGCTCTGCTTACTAAGTTTATGGGTTTGTGTCTTCAATGGGCCTCATAAACTAAATCAAAGTGTAGTGCTTGCCGAATGAGCATGTTATTAGGAGCGTGTAGGAGGTAAGTGTTCCCCCCATGCAGGCAGTGAACGGATCCAGCTGTTTCACATTTGGCCTCCAAGCTTCCTGAACAATTACCTACTGCTGAATGTGTGTACTACCAATACCTTCTGCACACGTGCAATAGAGCCTCCACCCCAGCAGCCAGTAACCACCTGCCATTCACTGGGTAACACTTGCAATCACTGCAACAATCCTGAAAAATCACAACTGACTGAATTTTATCAACACTCTACGCCTCAAACACACGTCATAAATCAGACCATACTGCTGTGGCCTCTGATGGAGTATCTGTCTAAGAGCCAAACGAACAGTAACCAAAGCAGTAGTCCCAAACACTCCAATATATTGATGCAAAGGCCAAACACTCAATGAAATGATGAAGAATCAGACAAGAATCCAGCCATATCCTCTAACATTAGCCAAACGCACTTGGAGCAATGGCGTACCTGACTGCTATCTGTGACAGAGGACAGACTGCCCCTGGTTCAGCTCCTATTTCCATCTGTTTGGAAAGAGGCAGTGAGAAGCCAGACACCTGCACTACAACCAGCCTGGATTTCATCAAACGCATACAGTAAGCCACAAACACAACTGGGTCACAATGAATCTCAGCCCTGATACACTGATAAAACCAGTGGCAATACTCACTCAAGGCCTTGTTCTGCACCACTCTGTTCAGCTGGGTAAAGTATGTTCCCCTGGACACTGACACAGCTGTTCATTTGTATGGGCAATTATAGTCTTTGACAGGTACATATTAGCCTTGAAACTGATCCGAAGCCTGTTTTTCTGCTTGTCAGTAATTACTGGCTACAGAGTGTATAGTTTTGCACTAAGCTAAAATGCTAGCAAAATACACTGAAACACAATGCTAACATGCTAGCAAAATACAATGGAACACTATGCTAACATGCTAGCATAATACACTGAAACACTTCACTAACATGTTAGCAAAATACACTGAAACACAAAGCTAACATGCTAGTAAAATACGCTGAAACACAATGCTAAAATGCTAGCAAAATACACTGAAACACTACACTAACATGCTAGCAAAATACACTGAAACACTACACTAACATGCTAGCAAAATACACTGCCAGAGCAGAACCAAGCAGGATTTACGTTACATTACATTAGGGTAAACAGGCTAATATATTTAGCTCAGCCTAAGCCAGTCCAGCTGTTTTCCTTCAACACCCCACCTCAGTGTGTGCGTGTGCATGTATGTGTGTGTGTGAGAGAGAGCGTGTGTGCATGTGTATGTTTACTATGACCAGGCAGATTGTTCATAGCATATTACACTGAGCACCCAGCAGACTTGAGTGTTTGACTAAGTCTCTTCATAAACAGAGAAGCCATCACTTTAAAAGCACTTGGAGGTTAAGGGCTAAGAGGGAGATTTTAATGATTTGTGCTTCTTTGTGTGTAAGATAAAATGGCTTTACATAGCAACACTAAGATTATTTTTTTGTTAAGTTGCCAATCAAATCTACATTTTATTATAAAATAAGATGATTTTGTAATACCACTCACTGCTCAAAACAAACTCTTCACTCTCTTTCTATACTATCATTTGCAGTAATTCTTAAAATATGCTTGAATAATCATACAAAACACACATACAGTAAATACAGTTCAACTGTACATGCAATATAATAATTGTATTGTTGGGGGTCCGAGTGGTGTAGTGGGGTAAGTAGCTGCATTTTAGGACAGTCTACGTCATGATAGTCAGTGGTTCAAGACTGACTATGGGTTCTCTGACATTCCCCGGAACTCCTGCACTAGGCAGCGCAAATTGGCATAGCGCTGCCCGGGATTTGGGTTAGATACAGTAAATCTGATTTTTCAGATCTATCCTGCCCCGTCACTCTCCAGCGAATCCTTGTGTTCAGATTGGGCATCTGTAAGTTAAATTGCGGAAGTATAGTTGGTAAATACAATCATCACATGCATGATCTGACTAAAGACTTCCATGTTGGATTAGCAGTGTGTAAAGAATCGGCAGTTGGGTGACATGTGGTTGGATGAAACGTGCATGCCCCTCGCTATCTATGGTATTTAAGTTTTACTGTTGAGGTAGTCTTTGGAATCAAACTATTTCACATACAAATAACACATTAAACTTGACCTTTTGTGGGGGCCCACACCATCTCAAAATTGTGCTGTATCTTTAAATTAGCTCACCTGAATCAGGAATTAGAGCACTGGGTATTTACATAATAATTTGATTCAGGTGTGCTACTGTAGCTTTAGGATAAAATGCATCTAATACATAGAATGGCTGGAGGTCCTGCAAAGACGAATAGGAGAAACTACCCAAAAATAGGTGTGCAGAGCTTGTAGCATCATACTCAAAAAGACTTGAGGCTGTAATTGCTGCCAAAGGTGCTTCAACAAAGTATTGAGCAGTGGCTGTGGATACTGTACTTATGTAAATGTGCTTTTTTCGTTTTTTAATTGTAATAAATTTGATAAGATTTCAAACACACTTCTTTCACATTGTCATTATGGGATATTGTTTGTAGAAGTTTGAGGGAAATAATTAATTTAATCCATTTCAGAATAAGAGTGTAACATAACAAAATGTGGAAAAAGTGAAGCTCTGTGAATACTTTCCGGATGCACCGTATTTACCATCGCAATACAGGGCTCAGCTGTAAACGACACATTGCTCTCAGTATATTTCTCTGTATAAATAAAATAATAAACATGGTTTACACTAAATTAGCACTCTTTCACTTCAACTAATTAAATTAGTATATAGTATAGCTATCCAGAAAGTGTCTAATTTAGACAGTTGTTCATGTTCTGTATTAAATACACTTAATTAAATACTACCTATTCATTCAATTTTACTTAAAACAATCCAATTCAGACACAGTTCATACTGTATAGTCTGTTCATCTTCTAATATACAGTATATCAATAAAATACTTTTTATATTAATATACTTTTTTTTACTTTGGGTATGCCGTAGGATACTGTAGACTTATGCTCATAGCTAGAGCTTTGACTGGCATCGCTCTCTCTCCTGGCACATTTACAGGAAGCACACACACATTCTTCTCCCAGAATAAGGCTGGTTTCTAGTCATTGTGTGTGAGCGTCACAGTTTTCAAAGTAAATTACATCCTGGGCTGGTTGGATGGGCAGGAACACACACACGGTTGGGTGATTGGGTACGGGGGCGTCCTGAAGATGGAGCCCATTTTGCTCTGTAACGGAAGAAGCACTTTAAAGATGATGAATTACAACCCAGAATCCAATCACACACACTCATCCACCAACATGATCTCGCAGTCTCACAGTCTCATATCAGTTTTCCACATTTGCCCAGGGGGAGAGAAATGTTTATTCGTACAGTAAAAACTCAAAAGTATTGTGAAGGTCTGAAGCAATCTTTAGTGGGATAAGGAATTAGCCAGCAGTTCTGTCCAGGGCAGACCACATTCTAGCCACTCTTTAACAGAGGTCGTCAGGTGAGTAAGTGTACCCTACCACGCACTGAACCATGTGCCTTCCTGGTTGGATCAGCAGTGTGGAAACAAGCTGAATAACTTCCCACGGATGCCTAGAAGGGTTGTCTTCACCGCTGCTGAATCTTTTGCCAGTTGTTAAGATGAGAATGGGCCCTGGGTACAATTGGATAGGACAGTGCTGGCCAATGAATAAATAGTTTATTCAACTAAAGTGACTTTGAAAAGTTGCTCCTTATATGCAATCAATCCTAATTAAATCTAAATGGCGTAGAATACAAATTGTACAAACAGATTGCACTGGGATTGTGTTATAAGGAAATGTCTAACACAGAAATGATTCTGACCCCAATAATGTAGCGTGTAGTTTCATTATTTAAATTAAAATGTAGAACAAAATTACCATATACTGAATACACAACCTAAATTAAAACCCACTAAGCTACTGCAAAAAATAGGACATGACTAGTTTAACTACATGTTTTTCACTTAAGATGAAGGGAAACACTGTAGGTCACAAAATCTGAGTTCCACTAATAACATCTTCAATCAACCACTGCATTTGGAGGAATTGATCTTGTAACAATGTTACTAAAGGTCCGGGAAATGCCAGCTTGAATGAATAATGTTACAACTAACTCCTAAGCATTATTGGCAGGAATTTGCACATTTGTAATAAACTCTAAAGTTGAATGCTACGACAGGACATGCCTCCACTTGACCTGAAACATTTCTACCAACTTAGACTGTTTTGTCGTTGAGATCAGAACAACAATATTTACCATCTGTAGTATTCATTAGAGACAGACAGGCAGGCAGGCAGGCGGGCAAGCAGGCAGGCAGAGACACAGACAGACATTCAGGCAGTCAGACAGACAGATAGACTGGCAGACAGACAGGCAGACAGACAGAAAGATATACAGACAGACAGACAGATATACAGACCGACGAACAGTCAGACAGACAGATAGACTGGCAGACAGGCAGGCTGGTGTTGAACAGTAGTGTTCCTTTTAGACAGACGGACGGACATGCAGACAGACAGATATAGCACACTGTTCATTCCCGGTAGACAGGTAGACAGGTAGATGTATGAGCAGGTCCAGAGCAGGCTCTTCCCAGAGTGGCTGTCTCACTTCATTCCTGAACCAGCTCCACTAATCCTACACCACTACAGGAGTGGGACAGACACCCAATACCTCTCTCTCTCAAACACACACACCAGAGAAAGCAAAAAAGCGAGAAATGGTTGTTGGGATTTCCCTGTTTAATTAATTCGGGATTTGTACAGGGCAGGGGGTCAGACGTGAAGGGAGGTGCAGGGGGATTTTCTCATGTAAAATTCTGAAGCCAAAATGTTTGTGTGTGTGTGTGCGTGCGTGCGTGCGTGTGTGTGTGCGTGTGTTTGTGCCTGCGTGGGTGGGTGCGTGTGTGAGAGAGAGAGAGAGAGAGAGAGTGAAAGGTACAGAGAGGAATAGAGAGAGAGTGAGAGTTTAGTTGTGAATATCAACCTGTCCGTCAGATGTTGTAAGAGAGTTTAGGTGTCATTAATAAAGGCTGTGAACTGTGAGGGTGAAGTTACCTCCCCTGTTCCTCTCCTCTCACTCTATGAGCAACGGACGAGAGCCTCCTGGATACAGGAGTAGTGGGAGGAGAGGACAGACAGACTCTGTATCAACTAGACACCCAACATTGCTCCCTGTTTGATCAGACAAGCGAGAGGCTGCTCTTCTGGATTTGGGAGGCTGAGCACAGAGGACAGTGATGTACTGGCTGTAGCTGAGGTAGAAGCTGCTCCAGTTCATTACATGACAGGTTACATCAGAACGTCTGCAGGACCTCTTCCTGGTATTATAGACCATAACAGGGATTATTCAATGATCGTGTGGCCTCACACGGAGGGCCTCTGCCTTCACAGAACCTGTGAAGCCCCAAATTCCTCCCATGTATGCCTGTGCTGTGGGTGTGTGTGTGTGTGTGTGTCTGTGTGTGTGTATGAGTGTTTGCGTGAGCGTGTACGTGTGTGTGCTTTGTGCTCTGTGCAAATGATTTTGTGTGCATGGGTGTTTGTGTGCGAGCGTGTGTTTGTGTGTGTGTGTGCGTGCGTGTGCGTGTGTGCTTGTGTGTGCGTATGTGTGTGTGTTTGTGTGTGGTGTTCATGTGTGGGCGTGTTCATGTGTACACAGTACCCTAACTCAGTACCCTTGACAGGCCCTGTGCTGCACGGATCACCTGTTAAGGGAATCTCAGCGGAAGTAAAGGAAGTGCAATAAAACATGGCAATATTAATGGAAAAATAACACACACACCAAGAGCTGACTGTCCACTGGGAGGAGTCAGACACACAATGAAGGGCGAGGACGTAATTTTGAAACAGTAGAGCTGGACTGTATAAAACAGCCAGCTCTGGAAGAAATTACGAGACCACTGCAAAATCATTAGATTCTATATTTTTTCTATCGATAGATGTCTTTGGGTAAAATTAAAAAACTTTGTTTTATTACATAAACTAGTGACAAAATTTCTCCCAAATTCGAAATTTATATATTGTCTTTCTGAGCATTTATTTGCAGAAAAGTACAAATGGTCAAAATAATAAAAAGGATACAGTGCTGTCAGACCTCTAAAATGTATAATAAAGGCATATTCATTTTTAAACAACACAGTACAAAAATTCCAAATTATAACTGGTTTTCATGTGTCTTGGCATGCTCTCCACCAGTCTTTCACATTGATGATGTGTGACTTCATGCCACTCCTGGTGCAGACATTTAAGCAGTTCGGCTTTGAAGGCTTTTGTGACCATTCATTTTCTTCTTGATCACATTCCAGAGGTTTTACAGTTTGTTGTCTCCAATCTGTTGTCACATTTTAAATACTTTAAACATAATTAGCACAACATCAGTCTGTTGTGGACCAGATCATTAACACAATTCAAAAATGTTTTCATCAGAATATACAGTCAATTAAAACGTTATGCTTACATTACAATACCAAAAATATGGATATTTCTTGTCTTCTTTAAAAATTCTTGCACACAGGATGCCAGACCTAATTGTCAATCCATAAAAATTGTGTAAAGCCTCAACTTCTGCATCGATAGCAGGTCAAATGCTATATTCAATCCGCTAATAAGCTTTTTTGAATGAACAGATCATTGAAACATTAAGAAATTGTTGATTTACTGTAAGTTGTATAAAATAGACCAAGCACAGCTGATTCCAATCTCCATCTGAGACATAGCCATGTGTTCTTTCAATTACTTGGACATACACACTAAAAGGGGACTCTGGATTGATTTTGTTCAACGTAAATGCAGAACATGGATTAGATGGACCAGGGAGAGGAGTAGTTGGACCAGGAAAAGGAGTAGCTGGACCAGGGAGAGTAGTAGATGGACCAGGACAAGGGAGAAGATTTCTAACCCACCCAAGAGTGGTTTCCCTTTTCCTGCCCCCCTACTTGCCTTTCTTGGAGGTGGAAAGATTTTAATCATCGGCCACATGACAAAATGTCCATTCTGGATGCAATGAATGCCGGCTGCAGAGATATTTCAGATGAAGACTGCCAGGGTTGGATAAGGCTTGCCAAAAATTTCTAACCAAGGTGCATAGCGAGAGATGACACAAGATGTGATGTGGATGAGAAGATGTGGCCAAATGCTGAAGACCGTTTAGATTAAAACAGGACTATGCATTTTTGTGATTTTTCCCTTCTGTGCATTTTCTACTATAATTGTGTTTTATTTTTACACATTTGGAACCAAATGCCATGTACGTTTGATGTTGCTAATAAAGCTTTTATTGCACTCTGTAAAGTAAAGATTACTTCAATTTAGGCCTGCACGATTCAGGGAAACATATGAATCCCTTAGAATTTATTTTTGCTTAAAATTGATATCACGATTCTCTGCCATGATTTCCTTCTCTCAAAGTGTAATGTTTGTTGCACATATGAACCATGACAAAACAAATTGGGAGTAACTGTCGCATCTGCCCCCTCCCCCTGTCGTGTTGAGAGGTCTACATCACCGGAGTACTAACAGCTCACTTCTGTATTTGTTTTCCTTAGCTACTAGAGGGCATAAGAACTCTAGCTATTCTCTATGTTTTGTTAGGGAGGCTCAGGTGCGTAATTACGCAGCTGGCATTCATCCAGCAATCAAGGCTTATTTAAGCAGTGCCGAGGTTCTGGAACCTTGTCGATTATTGTTTCCTGTGGGCTGTATGTTCTGTGTGATTTACCTGAGTTTCTCTTTGCTACTCGTCATATGAATAAATTCTCCTTGGTTGAGCACCTGCTTCCAGTTCCTTAACCGCCACAGAATAATCGACCCGCTATGGACGCAGCCGACCAAGGTGGATTAACGGATGCTTTGGGCGAACACGAGAGAGTACTGGTCCAACACCATCGCCAGCTCTCTACCCTGGGGACCGCTATGGACGAGGTCCTTCAACGACTCCGGGCCATGGACATGACAGGGACCCCGCGTCCCTCTCCTAGGGAGTCCGACGCTTCTCCTTCTGGCCGTAACCGCGACACCTGCGGTTTGGACCTCTCGCTTCCGGAGAGGTATGACGGTAACCCAGACTGTTGTCGAAGCTTTCTGCTACAATGCGATTTATATTTCACGCATCGTGCGGGACCCGAAGTCTCCGACAGAGCCAAAATCACCACTATCATCTCAGTCCTCACAGACAAAGCTTTGAAATGGGCTACCGCTCTCTGGGAGCGAGAGGAAGAGGAGACGGAGGATTTTCTCCGGTTCACCGGTCTGTTCCGGGCCGTATTCGATCACCCAGCCGCCGGGAGAGAATGAGGGGAACACCTACTGACGATTCAACAAGGAACCAGGACCACTGCGGAATACGCATTGGAGTTCCGGACCCTGGCCACAGCCTGCGGCTGGAACGAGGCCGCTTTAATATCCCTGTTCCGGAGGGGTCTGAGCGAGGAGGTCCGGATCAAGCTGGCATGCCGGGACGACGAGGCGACGTTAGACCAGCTCATCACCATGGCAACCCACCTGGACCGACTGCTGCGCGGCCGGAGGACATCCTCCTCCGCCGTTTCTTCGTCTGATACGGAATCCATGGAGGTGGACACAACCCGACTTACACCAACTGAGAGGAATCGACGCCTACGTCATTGTCTCTGCCTGTACTGCGGAGAGGAGGGGCATCAGCTGGCTCAGTGTCCTAACATCCGGAGGGCTCCACGTCGGCCAAAGAGGAACCCACTGCCAGCTAACCAGGTAGGAGTCAGGCTTTCTAGTCTACTCATTTCTCACAACATAATGACGTTATCTTGTGTGTTAGTGGACTACCCTGTTCTGAGTTCTTTCCCAGCCCTACTCGATTCAGGTGCAGCGGGGAACTTTATGGATGAAACCTGGGAGTGTGAGAGGAACATTCCGTTTGAGACCCTAGAGGCACCTATCTCTGTTCGGGCCGTTGATAGCCACGCTATAGGTAGTGGTAAGATCACATTCCGTACCGGTCCACTTACCATAGCTATTGGGGACAATCATATAGAGCACCTTAGGTTTCTCCTCATCACGTCCCCTGCACACCCTATAGTTTTAGGCATGCCCTGGTTGGTTACGCATGACCCTAGGATATCCTGGAGGGAGAGAAAGGTGTTAGAGTGGTCAGACGAGTGTAAAAGGAAGTGTGTCTCTATGCCTGTGTATACAACCTCTGTAGAAAGTCCTGCTACATTGCCAGATGTAACCTCTATGGTTCCTTACGACAATCGAGACCTAGTTGAGGTGTTCTCGACCACCAAGGCCTCTACTCTACCTCCACATAGGCCAGGGGACTGTGCAATAGAGTTGCTATCAGACATCACCTTGCCACGGAGCCATGTATACCCCCTGTCTTGTGCTGAAACCGAGGCCATGGAGACGTACATTCGGGAATCTCTGGCACAGGGACACATCAGACCCTCTACACCTCCAGTGTCCTCAAGCTTATTTTTTGTGAAGAAGAAATATGGAGGCCTCCGGCCCTGTATTGATTACCGAGCCATAAACAAAATAACGGTAAAGTACAGATACCCTCTACCTATAATCCATTCTGTGGTAGAGGCTATGCATGGAGCCTAGGTGTTCACGAAGCTTGACCTCCGCAGTGCCTATAATTTGGTATGTATTAGGGAGGGGGATGAGTGGAAAACAGCATTTAGTACCACCTCCGGGCACTATCAGTACTTGGTCATGCCATATGGATTAACTAATGCCCCTGCTGTTTTCCAAGCATTCGTGAATTACGTATTTCGGGACCTGTTGGGAAGATGCGTCATGGTGTACATCGACGACATCCTGATTTATTCACCCACCTACCAGCGACACATACAGGATGTCAGGGAGGTCCTAACCCGGTTACTACGCCACCATCTGTACGTCAAGGCGAAGTGCATACCCCTGCCAGGTCTGCCCACTGCCTTTCAGACCGCGGAGGTTCTTTTCACACACGTCTTCCATCACTACGGACTCACAAACGACATCGTATCCGACTGTGGGCCTCAATTTATATCGCGGGTGTGGAGGGCCTTTCTGGATTGTCTGGGGGTGACCGTGAGTTTGACATCCGGCTATCAGGTTGAGAGGGTTAACCAGGAGGTGGGTAGGTTTTTATGCTCGTACTGTCTAGGACACCCGGACAAGTGGGCTGACATACTGCCATGGGCCGAGTACGCCCAGAACTCCCTGAAACACTCGTCCACTGGCATTACGCCGTTCCAATGTGTCCTGGGCTTCCAGCCCTCTCTGGCACCCTGGCACCCCAGTGCAGCTCACATTCCAGCGGTCGACGACTAGTTTCGTCGGGCGGAGGGGTTGTGGGAGGCTGCACACACCCGCCTACAACGAGCGGTCAGACGTCACAAACTGCAGGCAGATCGGCACCGCAGCGACGCTCCCACCTTCCGGCCGGGAGATCGCGTGTGGGTATCGACCAGAGACATGCCCCTCCAGACCTCGTGCAGGAAATTAGCCCCCCGTTTCATTGGTCCCTATCCTGTTCTCCGTAAGATCAACGACCTGACATATGCTATTAAATTGCCTCCTCACTGCAAACTCTTGTCATCATTTCATGTTTCTCTCCTCAGGCCGGCGGTTCGGGGTCCCCTGGACACTGACCTGCCCGACTCAGCCCCTCCTCCTCCTCTCAACATCGACGGGGAGACGGATTACGCAGTGCGGCAACTCCTCGATTCTTGGCGACATCGGGGACGGCTGTACTACCTCGTAGACTGGGAGGGCTACGGTCCGGAGGAACGTAGCTGGGTCCCCTCTCAGGACGTCCTGGACCCTACCTTGCGCAGTGATTTCCACCGCCTGCACCCTGATCGTCCTGGTCCCTGGCCTAGGGGGCGTCCTCGCTCTCTCCCTTCCTCTGCGGCTGGAGCCGCCTCTCAGACCGGGGGTACTGTCGCATCTGCCCCCTCCCCCTGTCATGTTCAGAGGTCTACATCACCGGAGTACTAACAGCTCACTTCTGTATTTGTTTTCCTTAGCTACTAGAGGGCATAAGAACTCTAGCTATTATCTATGTTTTGTTAGGGAGGCTCAGGTGTGTAATTACGCAGCTGGCATTCATCCAGAAATCAAGGCTTATTTAAGCAGTGCCGAGGTTCTGGAACCTTGTCGATTATTGTTTCCTGTGGGCTGTGTGTTCTGTGTGATTTACCTGAGTTTCTATTTGCTACTTGTCATATGAATAAATTCTCCTTGGTTGAGCACCTACTTCCAGTTCCTTAACTGCCACAGTAACAAACATAGATTTTTTTTGGCACCTATAGCACATTGCACATCACCACAAGCATGTAAACATAGAGGCTTCAATGAATAAAGAAAATGAACTACATACTGGCCATTTAAGTACAGTAGGCTACCAAAAATAGTGACATATAACACATTGAACTAAATTTGGCCCTGATACAAGCTCTATCTGAACACCTTTAACATGTCTGTGCAATTTTTTTATTAGAATCGAAGTCATTTAAACTTAAATCGGGTACAGCGGGAGGGACGGACTGGCCATCGGGAGGGTCGGGAATTTTTCTGAACGGCCGGTCCATTCCAGGCCGAACGGGCTGTCATATTTTACTTTGACGGCCAGTCGGCCAGTTAAAGTCCTGGACGTATTAAAACAGGTGACAGTTGGCTGAAATGGACTGGCTGTTACATTCGCAGGAGCGCAAAACAGTGCTCTGGCCCGGCCGTCAAATCAAGAGAGAGAGAGTTCCTCTATATTTAGATGAGGAGAAACCCAGATTTAGAGGGGAGCGACAGATACAGCGTGCACCACCCCTGAATTTTTGTCCCAGTTCATCCCTGAACAGGGGTGAATTGAGATGACGCGATTACATCGATTTATCCTGCAGGCCTACTTCAATTTAGATTACAGTATGTTGCCAAAAATGTACACATTACTCACTCAACCAAAAACTGCAGAGTGGTTTACAGTAAAAGGAAACTGAATTATTAAAAACAATGGATTTAACATTTTATATTGTATGCAGGTAAAACAGTATTTTGAATGTTGTTGAACTGTGATTGACTATCTGTTCCCCTTGGAGAAAAAAACTTGCTTTTAATTGATGAACAAACATGGTTTTGAGCAGAAAATGTACTGTTTGGCTAATTGTGTGATGTACAGTATAGGGGTCTTGTTGTGTTAAAGGATCACTCCAAACCACTAAACAGCTCAAAAGTGTTGTGCATGTCATGTTTCTGACACGACAGTAACTAAAAACACCTTCCCAGAACATTGTGTACTTCCCAACTCAGGCACCATAAATGAATGTAAAGTTATACAGTGACGTCACTGCGACATCTTCAAACACACAGACATCACAGGAGGACATGAATTATGCACTCCAATCATCACCAGCACACCTGCACTTTGTCTGCTCATCACCATCACTATGTTTACCTGGGCTGTTCACTTCCCTGTTCACCGGATTGTATTGGAATTCCTCCTGGCTTCGACTGCACAACCCTGTCATCGATTGGAACTCACTGGATATCACAGCCTCATGCCGGAAGACCTGTCTCTGCTTGGTCTGTGTTTTTAAGTCAGTTGAGAGTCCGATAGTACCTGCTGGAAGGAAAGTGCCCTACTCTGAGCTGGCTCTATTCCCTTTCCGTCACAGAGATAGATGTGGTGGAGAAGGAACGGGTTCATCAGACATTCATTATCCCCCTACCAGTTTCTTCTTCGTGCCCATGAAGGACAAGGGACTGAGTCCCTGCATTGACTACTGTTGTCTAAATGATGTCACGCTAAAATACCGGTATCTTCTCCCTCTGTTGCCATCTGCCATAAAAAAAAACTCAAAGTCGATTGATGATTGAAACGGTCAAAGCGTTATATCTCTCAAACCATACATGAAATAAGGGATTCTGCTGCAAAGATTGAGGCGTGTTTGGTCCATGTGGTTCATCACAGCCAGTGATATGACGTCCAAAACTTGGGGGTTTAAACAACTGTGCGGAGTGCAATACTTGATCCAATTGGATCCAAGTGACTACAACCTTGTCCGTATCAATGTCAGTGATGAGTGGAAGATGGCCTTCATCACTTCCTCAGGTCATTATAAATAGCAGGTGATGCCCTATGGTTTGACCAATGCAACATCAGTCTTACAGTCCTTCGTCAATTACATCATTCAAGACATGCTGGAGTTTAGACAGGTTGCAGTTTACATCGATGACATCCTGATTGACTCAGCTATATTCGGGAAGTACATCAGACATGTACAAGCCATCCTGAGGCATCTGAGGGAACACCAGGTGTTCTTGAAAGGAGGGAATTGTGACTTCCACAGGACATCTCTCTCCTTCCTAGGGTACAGTATCAGTGCCCAGGGTACCTACAGTATATGGAGCACACAAAGGTCACAGTGTCACAACCTGGCTGGGACGCCAGCCAGGTTGTGGCAGGAATAGACAATTTAGCTGAGTGTGGACTTATAGGAAATTGTTTGGAAAAGTAGCCTATTAAAGTATTCTATGTTTGTGGGGGTTGTCATGCCAGTACGTATGTGCTGTAGTTTAGTTTCATATGAAATGCATTATTGTATGGTACTGTTGTGTAAGTGGCGCCTTCCCCTCATTCACCTGGTACTGGTAGGGACTGATTGCGCCTAATTATCTAATTCCGTCCAGCTGGTAAATCGGTCCCTATATCAGTCCAGTTGAATGAGAGGAAGGCGCGGTTCATTAATAATCTGTGATCTTCCGTTGTGTGTGTTTGTGAGAGTAGTGGTGGTTTGCCTTATTCTGTATTAGTATAGGACTCTCTACATCGTGTTCCTCGCCACGTACAAGCGAGTGTAAATAGACTAGACATATATGAGTGAGTTGCGTGTTGCCAGAAGTGTTTATTCCTGAAGTTGTGCCATCCTCTATGTCAATTCGTCCTGTTTATACCAATCGGGCAGGCATCGCTACTGCATTAAAATGAATATAACTACAAACACCCTCCAGCATCTCCCTCCTTCATCTACACATCATGCAATTCCTGACAAAATTGAACCGTCGTCACCTATGAGGGACCCGAGACCGCAAGGAGAAGGCTGTGCTCTTCCCTCACCGAACACCACGGGAGAGTGCAGCAGACCTCAGAGGCTCCACAAGAGGAGCAGAGGAGGAGTGACTGCCGGGGTCTCCCCAGGAAATTTCTTGGGGGGGGCTATGCCTGCAGCGGCCCTGGAAACCCAGCCAAGGCAAACGTTCCATCGCCTGCTGGCAGGTGGGACAGCAGGGAGCCCTGGCTGGTTCCGCCACCAACACAGCCACCGAAGGACCTTCTGCCTCCTCCGACGGAATGGCTGTTGGACCTGCGGCTGGAGAGAGAGCAAGCACTGGCACGGGAGGTGAGAGCTGTACTCCTGGCGGCTGATGTGGCTACACTCGCGGGCAAAGGCTGCCATTCGGATGGCGAAGGAAGTCGGCCAATCAGCGAAGGCGGCTCTCCTTTGCCCTCCTTTATTCCCAAGGGAGAGAGGATTTGAGCTGCTGCCCATGTGTGCCTTCAGTGGGCCATCCAGCTGAAGAAGATGCAGGCTGACTGTTCACATAGTGAGGCCCATGTGTTCCACCCTGGGAACCATGTCTGACTATTAACAATGGAATGCCCTCTTTGCCTGGCCTGCAAGAAAATGTCTCCTTCCTTAGGAGAGTGTTTCCTGGTCCCTTGGCTGATGTCGTTTCCCTAGGCATGCCTTCTCCAACCCTGTATGAGGACAGTAGCCCAGCATGCATGGTCCGGGATCTCCTGGACTCCAGGATCAGAGGAGGACTGCTGTTGTACCTCGTGGACTGGGACGGTTCACTCCAGAGGAGCGGCGTTTCAGCAGGGGACATTCTGGACCCAAAGCTCATCAAGAACTTTCCCTAAGTGTTGACCTCTAGGCCAGCGACATCATGAGGCAGATGCCGTGCATCCGTGGGATGGTTCTGTCATGTCTCCATGTCCTCCTCCACTCCGGAGATTAGAGTTGACAGTCTACTAAACCACCAGCCTGAGCGCAACACACAGACATCCCAGGAGGATATGGAATTGCGAAACTGGGGTGAGAACACAGGGTGAGCATCCGGTTTGGCAAAGTGACGCAAATGAGGAAGTTCCTTAAACCTGCATTCTATCTGAATTCCAGCTGGGGTCGATACGTCTGTTTGCAAAAGAGCTGGGTTTCTGTAATAGTCTCTGATTTGTATTCAGGAGTGTTTGCAGTTTCCAAAGATGGATTCAGTCCAGAACGTCAAATTTTCACCATGTAAAGGGTTTCCCCAGGCCGCCACACATATACCTATGTTCATGTGTTGTGCTTGATTGCCACTGTGTATCTCTGTTTTTATCCTCTTCCTGTTTGTTTATATGGATTTTGTAAAATTGGATTATCTTGAACCTGAGATTTCTTACACCTCAATCTTTGGCAGACCATCACAGAGACAATGTATAGCCTCTGGATTTTTGGTCCATATAGTCTCATCCTGAATCTATCGGTGACATCTTCAGCCCTCAAGTGACACATAGAGTATGTCATTTCTTGGTCCATAAAATGTAAATACATGGTATGTCTGTTTTTTTACTCGGTGAAACTTCATCTTTAATGAACTGTGTTGTTTTACCTTGCATTCAGTCATGTTTTGGTTCTTGTCAGCATTTAGCTAATGTGCTGAATTTGAATTTGCTAGTCCTTTGCATTTTGGATTTTACATAAGAATAGGTCCCCTGTGTGCACTAGTGGTAATAACATACGGTATATGATATAGTAACGGTATGGATAGAATACAGACATACAGTCTCTGATAAATGCAACATTGGTGGCAAACACACAACACCCCCCATCCCAACTACACAAAAACACTTTCAGAAATGTTAGTATATTTACACTTATTTTGAACCAAAATTGATTATTTTACCAAGCATAAAAATATGTATATATTTCTAACCCTAAATCTATCATTTATAGCCTAGAAATCTAGACGCACCTTGCGGCAGCTAGGGTCAGTCTAGCAATTCTCCGCTGGCTTGCGAGCTGGAAAAACCAAATTCTGGTCAGGCCAATCACATTGTGTATAGAGTCGGTGGGCGGGCTTAACGTAATTACGGGAAAACAAAGAAATGGTTGCTGCTGCTGGCGAACTGCATTCTTTCTAATCGGCTTTGGCCGCGACTCTGGTAGACTTTGAGTTAATCTTTTCTTTGAGAAAAGAACAAAGAACGGCACTGAAGTCATTCTTACAAAAGGAAGATGTGTTCGGAGTTTGGCCGACCCGATACTTCTTTGCTCTTGTTGGTTGTAGCGCTATCCTATTGCGTGCAGAGGGAATTTAAAAGACAACCGTTTATCCCACCCCTCGGATTCAGCACTGCCAATGGTGAGTTCCCAGACCCAACTTCGTGATGTGGGTATGGCTTGTCAGCGTATAGATTTTATGCTTCACACTGCTAAAAATACTGTCTGAAAAATCTTGTTCCATTGGCAAAAAGGCATTTTTATCTTGTATTCAGGTCAAAAAATCTAACCATCCTTAAAATAAGACATATTTACTTAACAAGCTATATTTGTATTAGATGATAACACATGTTTTTAGTAAATATGCCCTGAAAATCAGTGTAATTTTTCCTGTTTCATTGGCAGATTATTTTACTTATTACAAGCAAGAAATACCTTGTATTCATATTTTTTTTTTCTTGCAGTGCCTTTAAACGTAACCTGAACCCTAAACCCTAAAACACCTATAAATCCAAAACAAACCCTAAAGTTAACCCCAAAACCTCTCACCACTAAATGCAAAATAGCCTTATTCTTTGTGAGGACTAAATGTCAATTTTATATTCAAGGCAAGGCAAGTTTATTTATATAGCACATTTCATACACAATGGCAATTCAATGTGCTTTACATAAACAGGAAAACACAAAAATTAAAAACAGATAAAATTAAAGCATTTAAAATAAAAGTGAAAAACAGTTAGAAAAATAGTACAGTTTAAATAAAAGAGATTGAACGAACATATAAAATATAGTGCAATCAGTTC
>JACXGM010006741.1:0-32154 GCA_016801145.1 Umbra pygmaea | reverse complement strand
TGCAGATTTTGCTCTGAGGAAGCAGAATCTATAGATCATCTTTTTTGGTACTGTCCTTATGTTGCTTGTTTTTGGTCACAGGTAAAAGAATGGATGAATAAATGCAATATTTGCTTTGAATTGACGTTACAAATAGCAATGCTTGGAGACTTAAAATGTAGTAGTCAGGCAATTAATAATTTGATAATTATTTTGGCAATTTAATTCCAAATTGGTGGAGTCATTGAGAATAGAAAGGTTTTATAATTATGTGAAGCATCACAGTAGAGTAGAAATGTATAGGGCAAATAGTAACCCAATATGGCTTTGAATAAAAGATAGATGGACGGTGTTGGGTGTGGATGAGGTGTGGAGCAAGTGAAACTGGAATATGTAAAACGCACAAGATTTGTAAATATTGTAAATAACACAAAATGTATAAGCTAGAGATAATATTAAAATGGCACAGGTAATTGGTCTCAACATTTGGTCACAGTTAGGTAAGGGTTGGGATGGGTGTGGAGTGTAGGGGGCAATAATAAATAACAAAAAAGTGGGATTGGAAATGATGCACAACATAGAACAATGACAACCCTGTTGTCCAATACTGAAGCTGACCTTTCCCCAGAAAATAAAAAATAAAAAAATAAAAAACCCCTCAAAAGGTCTCCTTTGTAATATCTACTTCGCATTGATTTAGTATTTGTCCATTTTGATTTTGATTTCACTGTTGCTATTATATTATATATGCTGCAATCTGATTTGGCAATTTAAACAAATGTTTCCAGGTAGAGAGGAGGATGAAAGAAGAGGAGCAGAGTACGGAGAATAAGAAAGTCAACAAGTGAGAGAAAGAGTGGGGCTAGGGTGTGTGTATGTTTTGTTTTAACAGATCCTATTAGGACCAGAAGTCTTCACAAGGATAGTGATACTTGACAAAAATGCCCATATTAGGACATTTTGCCGGTCCCCATAAGGACAAAGTCAATTTCTGACCTAGAGGTTATGTTTAGGGCCAAAGCTACAATTACGTTTAGGGTTTCAATTTGAGGTACTTTCAGCTTCAGGCATTCCAGGTTAGGTTTAGGGTTAAGTTTAGGCATTAGAGGAAGGTTAAGTTTAGGCATAAATTTTAGGTTATTAAGGTTAAGGTTAGGTTTAGTGTGAGGTTAAGGTTAGCTTAATTTTGTCTAATAGGGCATGCAATCAATTTGCCTCCTTCACTGACAAGATTCAGAAAATTAGACAGGCAGTCAATGCCTCTATATCAGGTACAGGACATGTGTCCAGCATGACACAAATTGATCCAATCAAACATATAAATCTGGAGAACATTATAAAACAACTGAAATCCTCCTGTTGCTGCCTTGATATTCTGCCAACATGTTTTTTCAAATGTGTTTCTAGATGCATGGCCCCAGATCTTCTACAAATTGTTAATATGTCATTTCTCTCAGGTGTCTTCCCACAGGCCCTGAAAACTGCGTTTATCCAGCCACTATAAAAAATACTTTAGGTGCATCACTAATGAACAAATATAGGCCCATATCAAACCTCAGATTTCTAAGTAAAATCATTGAAAAAATGGTTTCTCAACAGCTGAACACATTTTTGGCATTAAACGTTTTTTATGTCTACCAGTCAGGTCTTTGAGCAAACCACAGCACTGAGACTGCTTTTGTTAAAGTCTTCAATGACATTTACTTAAACATAGACAGTGAAAGAATTTCAGTCTTGGTATTATTAGATCTCAGTGCTGCATTCGACACGGTTGACCATAACATATTACTAGACCGACTTGAAAATTGGGTAAGAATTTCTGGAAAAGTATTGAATTGGTTTGAATCCTACTTAAAGGATAGGGACTACTTTATGTCTATTGGTAATTGCGCATCTGAGCGGAGAGAAATTACATGTGGAGTCCCCCAAGGCTCCATTTTAGGGCCTCTTTTGTTCAACATCTACATGCTCCCACTGGTTCAGATTATGGAAAACAACCAAACATTAGGGCTGTAACGATGTCTTATGAAACCGAAATCGCGACACTCGATCCACAAACCTTTGTCGCGGTCTGAAAAGGCAGAATCGCGACATTCCCCTTCCAACTCTCAGAGTTATCCTTCCTGTCCAGATCTAATGCAACCACATCTTTAAATTACTATTAGTATTATTTGAAGTGAACATTATAAATTACATAGACCTACAACACAAAACTAGTTGAGGATAAATTATTAAATTTTACCTGTAAGCATCCTCTAATTACGTGTCATTTGACTACCTTTCCAACCATGTGACGCCTGCCTGTAAAAATTGAGCTAGTTGAATAATGTGTCCGCAGATCATTGAAAAGACTTAAATAATCTTATTTTTGTTTTCCAGAATTGAAGGTCTAATAATGTCTCAAATAAATTCGACATTCATGCTATTTTTGTTCAATTGTATTTTGTCGAAAGAAGCCATAAACACTTACTCTGAGAAACATTTAGTTAGCAACTGCTGGCAGATTAAAGTAATAGCAGGTGATTGTGGCAGCTCCATGCGTTTACCTCACAGCAACACAGCTAATTTATTTGTTAGTTACCTTATAAGCTTCGTCTGTGAGTATTGTTTATGATATTTTATTTGTGTCCTTGGAGCTTTGTTTACTGAAACATATTTCTTGTGATCAGTATTAAATCGCGCATCTCTCAGTACATCAAAGCAACGAAAATAACGACTCACTCATTGAGCAGATAATCTCCACGTTCTCGTTCTGTTTCATTAACGCAGCGCATACAGTGTGGAGCCATGTATTACTTTTGAAAAAAAATTATACCGACTGAACAGCCAGGCTTTGTGGCGTTACTTCTAATTAGTTTGAACTGCTGGTCGCGAGTGTGAAACAGAAGCCATTTAATTTACTTTTTAAATGTAAGAGAACTTGATTGAAGACGGATTTTCGACATGCCCGAATCATCTCCACAATGAAGTTTAGTTCTGTTTGTCTTTCAACAGTATTTTGTTACAAAGACAACATAAGTGTTATAGCTTTGGCTGTTCATTTATTTTATTTAGGTATATTGTTAATAATTAGCATAGTTGATATTGTACTTTGGTCAGTTTATACAGGTTTTTAAAAAAATATAATTTTTTTTTCTCTCACCCCCACCAAAAAAGAATCAAGGTTTGTAAGGAACCGTGGGTCAAAAATCGTGACACGAACCAAATCGTAAGTTTGTGGTATCGTTACAGCCCTACAAAATATGTTACCATAATTATGCAGATGTAACAAATTTACATAACTATGTCATCAGGGGACTATGGTCCAATCCAAGCACTGAGTAAGTGCATTGAACAAATTACTGATTGGATGTGCCAGAATATTCTTCAATTAAACAAAGATAAAACTGAAGTCATTGTTTTTGGAGCCAAGGAGGAACGACTAAAAGTCAGCGCTCAGCTTAAATCAATAATGTTATATACCACAAAGAAATCTTGTGTAGTCATGGACTCTGACTTAAATCTGCATTAAGACAATTACAAATTCAGCCTAATACCACTTTAAGAATATATGAAGGATTAAAGGAATTCTGTCCCACCAGGATTTGGAAAAACCTGTCCATGCTTCTATCTTTGGTAGACTCGACTATTGTATTGGTGTCTTTTCAGGTCTTTCTAAAAAATCAATCAGACAGGTGCAGCTGATTTAGAACGCTGCTGCTCGCATCCTCAGTAAGACCAAGAAAGTGGATCACATTTACCATTGTCAGTGGTAACTGTCAGTGGTAACTGTCAGTGGTATGTTGGTATGACTGAGAGATCCATCTATTTTCAGCTACGTTTATACAGGCAGACATTTTCATTTATTTTCCCTTGGCATGAGTCGCCAAGCTGGTCCATTCTCATCATCCAGCTTATTTAACATAACATACCGGTAATTACACACCGGTAATCCATTATTTGATTCTCGTGTGGGAGGCTACACATTCATCAACTATAGAACAACCACTTTTGAATTCAGAGGTGCCCAAAGAGCAATGTGACTAGGAACTCTCATCCAACTGTCCACATGTCCACCCGGGCAGACCTGTACTAATTTAGCAGCGCCCCATGTCGGACCCGCTGGCTTAGTCGGAATGCCGCAACCAGGATACGACCCCTGGCCACCGTAATGCACTTGTGCGTCTTAGATTAGAACACTGCACAATGTGTTGTATCCATTTTAACTCAATATTTACATCTCCAGATAAAATTGTGTCTTATAAGATCTGATGTCATTGGTCAGGAAAACATGTTAAAAAATAAAGATTAAACACACAGCTTCACTTGGTTATCTTTGGACCATAGGAAGGGATGGTGTATGCTTAATACAGGTCTAGGATCAGTTCTAAGAGAAACGGTTGGGAGATAAGGGTTGAATCATGTTGAGTCTTCAGCTTTACCCAGGTGTGTTTGTGAGGGTTGCAGTAAACCTATGGACACACAAACCAGTGCTGAACCAGTGTAAATGTGTTTACTCTCACACTCTGCCTCTCCCCTGGGAGGGGTGAACATCTGCCCCTAGCAGGGGTGTTTGGACTGCCTCACCCCTTTTGTGTTGTGATGGGGGAGGGTAGGGCATCTGTTACAACCCACGCTGAAAGAACAACACAATTTAGTCAAGCCCCAGAGTATAAAGAGTTCAATGGCTGAGCTACTGTCTGGTTTGGGATGTGTTGTAAAAAGGCTGTTGCAATCACGGGTAAATTAACCATATGGGCAACTGGGCAAGTGCTCAGGGGCACAGGAACAGAGGCACCAGGCAACCAATGTTATTGTTTATTTAAGATGGCAAGCAAGCACCCAACTCACGTTAACTAGTTGTCATGCACAGTGTCCTGGTGACTGCCCTTGCATGTCTGTGCAGGCGGGGCACCCAAATACTCCTCCCCCTACCTGTCTTAACTGAGCATCTCTTTTCAGAAGGGGAAGTGTGCATGTGTGTGAATAAATGCATAACCTCGCCAATGTTTGCAATATCTTTTTTAGTTTTGTAAAGCTCTGTGAACTGTATGTTTCTTTGCAGTGATGTGAGTGAGTGACATCTAAATTGGTATAATTACTCAAAATGTTAAGTAGGTTTGGGGTGGGGGGGGGGGGCACTTGAGTCGCTGGTGCTCAGGTCAACATGAAGTCTTAATACGGGTCTGGTTGCGAAATGTGCCATCGTTGTTTATATCCAACAGTCATTGTGCAGAAGGAGTTTGTGTGTTAGGTTGTGTTCTGTAGCGGTGTGCTAAACTTGTTTAACTGTTCGTGTACATACAGCTTGTGTGTTTGCTGCAGCTTGATACATGAAGGTGGCGCTGTGTATTGTCTTTGGCTGTGGTGCCGGTTGGGCCCATACTATCTCCAATACACACAGTTTCCTGTTCACACACACCGGACACACACACACACACACACGGCCCAGGAGACTCACAGGGGTGGAGTCAGTCATAAAGCTGCTGAGTCAGCTGTTCACACTTTAAATTCTTTTTTTATTATTTTGCCAAGAATGCAATAATATATCGAGGTCCCTTAGCCCTCAGCTAGGCTTAACCACACACCTGCTCACCCTGTCAACTAAACCTCCTGTAGCTCATGCTTCTCCCCCAGTACTGGAGGAATCACCTGGGACTGTTTTCCATGTACTGGTGATGAAAACAATAAACTGTTGGACCTGTTTTAACTTTTGGAAGCTTGATAACCAACAATGTCAAAATGTGTACGGGAAAGTAATGACTGGCCATTTAACGTCCTAAAAAACAGCAGTGGACAATGTGAGCCCTTACACTAGTCTTGTCTGTCTGCTCAGGTCAGGGGTTTGACTCAGCCCGTAGGCCTACGTTTCTGCCCATGTGTCTGCCCTCTTCCATTCACCTCCAGGCCTCCACACCTACACCTACTCTCCCTAGCCAGCCAACACCAAACTTTCACTGCCAAAGCAAACTGGATACTGCATTACCAATAAGATCTAACATTCTGATGAAAGTTATGGAAGTCTATTTTTGAGTGATTTATGGCTAAGGTTTTGTATATAGTGATAACAGGCATACCATTTTATTTTTGTTTATTGTGGTACTTTTCTTAGTGTCAATTACAAAAAGCATTACATTCTTTACCGTACTACATTTTTCCCCCAGTTAACATTCAATAGAAACACCAAGTGGGAACAGGGGGAACACGTGCACATGTGTGCATGCATATCCATCTACAGTAGGCATTTATTAGAACGTTTACTTATTCTTCCGACTATATGCTCTGGATAAAGTTCATCTAATTTTTCTGTTTGATTTCGGACTGTTAGTGAGTTTTTTCATTTCCAGTGTTTATTCTTTGTCTTGTACCATGCTTGAATGTCTGGAGATTTGGCTTGTTTCCAAAGCCTGGTCACTTGCTTCAGTGCTATTAAGCTAAGCATTTGAAATATGTATCTGTCCCTAGCATTAATCATGAGGTTTGTATTAATACCCAAAAGATTTCCAGGTGTGAGTGGAACTGTATTGTCAAGTATATATTTAATATCACTCATTACCATTTGCCAGAACACCTGACTTACTAAGCAAGTAAAAGATTTGTGTGTCTGATTTGCTTTTCTCTATCCACATCCTCTCCAGCAGCTTGTTCCCTCTATTACTGTTTGATTTACATCTATCTGGAGTAATGAAATATCTTTGGCATATTCCTTCCTGTGTTTAGATTGCGTTATTTTAACATTTTCTTTTAGGGATTGTCTCCGATCTTTATCTGAAAATTCTATACATAACTCTTTCAGCCATTGTGTCTTTCTTCATTTCCATAGCTGTTGCATTTTGCAGAATTGAGTAGATACTTGCTCATTTCTGGGTGCTTTTAGTTCTGTTTTCTGGTATGAATTTTAATATATAGTTGTCTAGCTCCCTCTCTTTATTCTCTTTAACATAGCTCCTTACTTCAGTATTTAAAAAAACTGTTTTTGTTCTGAACCATATCTAGTCATCAGTGTTCTATATGATTCTATATGAGTTATTATTGAACAGTTGTGAGTATAATGTTAACCCCTTACTGGACAAGCATTCTAACATCTTATCTGTTCTATGTGGAAGTCTGAGTCGTGTACCATTTCTCTAAGGAGGATACTCTCCCTCTGCACTTCTAATCTGTTACACATTTGCTTCCAATTCTTAATTGTATTTCCAATCATTTAAATTGTTTCCACACACACAATTTGATTAGGTATGAAATCTGAGTGGGTTAGGAATGTAACATGGTTTTAACAAACAACAACACATACTGAGTAGACTTAGGCGCTTAGCGTCTAAGGGTCACAAGTAATCCCTGAGTTAGGCAATCTGTTAACACCACCCAATTTTCTGATCTAAACAACATCTAACTTTGTAGTCTAAATGTTTAGAATTTTCTAGCATTACAGGAACTATGAAGCTCTTCTCTGTCCTTCCAACGACATGCTGGTATACAGATCTTCTCCACTGTCTTCCTTTGTGTTTCCTCCAGGCCAGCCACAGGGACTCCTTCGTCCAGGAGCGTTACGGCCAGTATGACCTCAGCGATCCCTTCCTGGCCCTGCAAAGAGACAGCCAAACCATGGATGACTGGTCTCCTCCAGACCGTTCACGCGCTCAGTCACACCCCCGCGGCAGCTCGGTGGGGCCTAACCCGCAGGCCGTCCTGAAGCTTGTGATGGCCCACTGCAAGACGATGCAGGAGAGGATGATGGGACAGCTGGCCGCCGCAGAGAGCAGACATAGGAGGGTAAGGTGACAAACACACAGACACACACACAGACGCCCAGTGACAGGTGCAAAGTGCAAATAAAATCCCCACAAACACACACCCCGTCTTAAATAGTGTGCGTTTGTGTGAAAAATGAGGCCCAGCCCGAGGCTTTGTTCCCTGAAGAGGCTTCGGTTGGGTGCTGGTGCTCAAGCTGACACTATGGCCTGCTGGTTATCCAGTTTCCAGTAAGGGACACGGACTGGCAGTCTGCAGCCACACCCATCCCTGAGGGGGACCTTTGATTGTATTGTGTTTACTTTTGTGGTTTGCATCTTGATTGGTCCTCCCCTGATTTGATTGACAGGTGATTGCCGATCTGGAACAGGAGAAGAGGCGGCACGCGCTAGAGTCGGCACAGGGCGATGAAGTCACCTTCATGCTGGAGAAGGAGCGGCAGAAACTACTGCAACAGGTGTGTGTGTGTGTGTGTGTGTGTATGTGTGTGTGTGTGTACATTTGAACAAGAGTAGAGATGCAGAATTCAAGTCACTGACAGACACACACCTCTGAGTCATTCCATCCCTCCTCCATATTCTCCCCTTTCCACTGAGCAGCCCTCCCACCCCCTCCCCCCTTCCCCCAGGATTCCTTGGGACGGATGGGAGTAGCCTGAGTTCTCGCTGACTGGAGATCTATTGTGTAGTAATGTTAGCGGGGTGGAATGGTCTGGGCTGACGTATACACGCATGCACGCGCGCGCGCGCGCGCACACACACACACACACACACACACACACACAAGCTGGGCGGTTCCATCAGAAACAGGAGGAAGAGGCTATTGTTTAGCTGATCCGCAGCCTGCCACTTCATGAGCACAGGAAAGGCTGAGATAATGACTCTGTCTGACCAAACATGGTCAGCACGCTTCCTGAGGGGTGCTTGTCCAGACGTTTTTCTGGTCATGTGGAATCTGTTAGTCAATGAGCAGTTACGGACTGCGCTGTCATTAATTGTTTTCATTCACTTTCAACTTTCACACTCTAAGAATAGGTTATAAAAATGTAAAGGATCTTCACTTGAACAGAGTTATTTCAGAACAGTTGGTGGATCATGTTAAATTTAGCATTTTGTGTAAATAACTACCTTTATTCATAATTTGATATAAAACTAATAACAAAATCACTAAAAGTGCTATATTGAACTGGACTATCCAACCTTTGAATGCAGGAGAACATGGACATATTTTGCTCCTGCTGGTCTTTGACACCTCCTTGTGGTCAAATGGGGAAACAGAAAAAACATGTTTTAATACAGAAAACCCAGCCCTACCTTTGGGTTTGCTTAAATGAAAAAACATCAACCTCTATTTTCTCCCTGTCTCTAGCTGGAGGTGGAGCGTGCAGCGGTTCAGAGGTTACAGAGAGAGCAAGAGAGGGCGGTAGGCCAGGCAGCGGAGTCCCTCAGCCATCAGCAGCAGCTATCATCAGCGCTAACCCTTGAACTTCAAAGAACAACCAGCCAGGCCCTGGAGGAGGCCCAGAGAGCCAGCCAGCTCCAGCTGCAGCTTCAGGAGGAGAGCAGTGCTGCACAGAGCCTGAGGGAGGCCTTGAAGGCAGAGGAGGGCCGTGCGGCACAGATTGAGGCCAGAGCAGAGAGCCAGCTGGCTAAGTTCGACACAGAGAGGGAACAGTTGAGAGCCAGGATCAAACGAGAGGAAGAGAGGAGCAGGGAGCTGGAGAGGCAGCTGGAGGAGCTAAGGAGAAGGTTGGAGGCCAGAGGAGAGGAAGGAACAGCCAAGGTGGCACAGGAGATGGAGGTGGCGGTGGCAACATTGTCCACCGGAAGCCAGACAGAGCCAGATGGGAAGGCAAGCATCGGCCCAAAGGTCGCCCCTGTATCAAAGGTCAACGGGCATCACCCCAAACCTACCGGGGACTCTGACCCCCCACAGGAGGAAGGGGACACAGAAAGCAGCGGGGCAGAGAACAGTTTCGGAGCAACTCTTCACTCCCCTCTCAACACTCACCCTCTCCACACCCACCCTCTACATAATCTATCCCCATCCAGCACGGCCTCGTCCTCCCTCTCCTCATCTCCGCTCTCCTCCCCTACGCTGGCTAAACGCCTGGTCAGCCCTGGTGGCTTCCACACATCTTCCTACCAAGCTGGGGTCAACCAGCGCTTCCACGCTGCCAGGCACAAGTTCCAGGTGCAGGCTGAGCAGGAGCAGCTCCAGCAGGCTAGCACAGTTCCACTGTCTCCCCGGGAACTGTCCCCGACCACCACCCCGGTGCCTCCGCCTCCGGAGAACAGTGCAGCCAAGCAGCTTGCCCGGAACACTGTTACGCAGGTCCTGTCCCGCTTTACCAGCCAGCAAGCGGGAACAAAGCTCCCGCCGCTGAACAATTCTCCATTTGGGACAGACTACCGGAGCCTCGCAGCCTCATCTCCAGGGGGGAAAACGTCCCCTGGAGGTCCCCTGTCTCCTGGCATACGATCGCCTCTCACACCAAGGTCTGAGAGGTGCCAACCACCCCTTGTTGCAAAGAAGCCTGGAATGAGCCCCACTCCAGGCTCCCCCAGCCCCACAGCCAGAGTCAGCCTCTTCCCAGAGCTGACGGGCGGTTGTGGGCTCAGCAGCAATGGGCAGGACGGGGCTAACGAACCAGACCTGGTTCTCTCTTCTAGTAGCTAACTGCCACTGCAGCCGGAAGCATACATGGGATCAGGTCCCCAAATCCTCTCCAAACCTTTGAGGAGAAAACACAAATATACATGGAGCAGGCAGCAGCTTTGGGCATCGTTCCGGATACAGTACTTGCACTCATTATTTGCTGTCGCTTATTTTCTGATCTCTTGGCCTGGTTTCAACCCTTGCACTCTAGTCGACAATACAGCTTGTAAATGCAAGAGCCTTTCTGCATTTAGATAGAGATCCCATTCAAGGCAAGCACCTCTTGAGATGTTGGCTCAATCAATTACCTTCAAATTCCAAGCACATTACAAACCAGATATACTGGAGTCCTGATTGAATCCTGACGAAAGTCGAACTGGCAGAATCTATTCAGCAACTATCCACCCCTACTTATACAAACTGAATGCCCTTTAACCACATGCTGTAAAACAACAGCTTTAGAACAAAAGATAAAGCACTACCTAATAAAACCTGAAACACTGTTTAGCTTAATGAGTTTTATACACTGAATTTTATAAGATGTACTTCTGTACTGTATATGCTTTTGTTGTGTATTTTCACAGCAATGTTTAAAAGGGATCGAATTATTATGCCTTTTTTACTGTAGGTTTTCTGCATATTTTGCAATACTAGCACAAAAAGTTGAAATTTTTATACTGATTTCATTTTCATATCATTTTGCATTTCAAATTGACATTCAAAATAGCAAAGCACAATGATGTAAATAATATTTAAGCTTCATTCATACCTTCCATAGCAATGGTCATGCGATTCTATTTATTTGCTAAATTCATCTTGTGCCCACAAACATTTAGTTCTGAGATTGAATTTGATTGTGAATTTGATTATGAATTTGTAGTCTTTATACAGTAACCAATAACCAGTCTGTGAGTTTATTTGACCATTCAATCAAGAGTTACTGTGTGATACTACAATGTGGGTTTGAATGAAATTTGCTCTTAATCTGTCAAGAATAATTTGAGCTCTGCATCACACTACATTTATGTCTGTACATAGACTAGTACCGTGGTTCTCAAACCTCATCAGGCCTCCTCAGACAGGACATGTTATTGTTTTAACCCTGAAATGACACAAGTGATTCAAACAACCAAAGGTTTAATATGAAGTTGACTAATTGAGTCAGGTGTCCTAGTTTATGGTTAAAACAAAAACATGGCATGTCTGGGGAGGCACGAGGAGACGTTTGAGAACCACTGAACTAGTCAATATACTGAAGGTTTTTACAAGAATTAGCAAGCCTTTCTAAGACACTGCGTTCAAAGAATAAGGTGGCACTTACAGTGCACTCACCGGCCACTTCCTTAAGAACACCTTGCTAGTGCCGGGTTGGACCCCCTTTTTGCTTTCAGAACTGCCTTCATTCTTCATGGCATAGATTCAACAAGGTGCTGGAAACATTACTCAGAGATTTTGGGTCATATTGACATTATTGTGTCACAGAGTTGCCACAGATTAGTCTGCTGCATATATTTATGATGCAAATATCCCATCCCACCACATCCCAAAGGTGCCGGATTGGATTGACTGTGGAGTACATTTGAGTATGGTGAACTTTGTGACCAGGCACATTCTCCTGCTGAAAGTAGCCATTAGAAGATGGGTACACTGGGGTCATACAGGGTCATACAGGGATCTTCATGGTCAGCAACAATATTCAGGTAGACTGTGGCATTCAAACAATGCTCAATTGGTAATAAGGGGCTAAAAGTGTGCCAATTATCTCCCACACCATTACACCACCACTACCAGCCTGAACCGTTGATTCAATGCAGAATGGATCCACACTTTAATGTTGTTTACACTAAATTCTGACCCTACCATCAATGTCAAAGCAGAAATCGAGGTTCATCAGACCACGCAACATTTCTCCACAATCTTTTGTTGTCCAGTTTTGGGGTGCCTGTGCAATTTGTAGCCTCAGTTTCCTGTTCTTAGCTGACAGGGGTGACACTCTGTGTGGTCTTCTGCTGCTGTAGCCCATCTGCTTCAAAGTTCGATGTATTGTGCATTTAGAGATGTTCTTCTGCCAACCTTGGTTGTAATGAGTGTTTGTTTGAGTTGATGTAGTCTTTTTATCAGCTTGAACCAGTCTGGCCATTTTCTTCTGACCTCTGCCATCAACAAGACATTTTCACCCAGAGAACATCCGCTCACTGGATATTTTCTATTTTTCAGACCTTTCTCTGTAAACCCTAGAGATGGTTGTGCAGGAAAATCCCAGTACATTTTCTTTCTCATTCTGACACTTGGTTTGAACTTCATCTGATCATCTTGAACATGTCTACATCCTAAAGGCATTGACTTGCTGCCACGTGATTGGATGATTGCATATTTGCAAGCTGTTGAACAGTTGTACCTTATAAAGTGTGAGTGGACAGTGTCTATAGAATTGATTGGCCCCATTGGTAAAGACAAACAAAAAAGGCTATTTAAATTGTCTTTTCAGCTTGAGCTTTTATTCAAACAATTTTAGTTATGGTGAAATTGTTCAAAGGAATAACAACTTCTTAATTACAAAAACACGTTCTCCTCCTAAACCTGTCACAATTATTGGCACCATTGTATTTAGTACTACATTTGGCACACCTTCATAATTTTTGCGCTTTGAGTGGAAATCAGTTATTTCAGACATAGAGCCATTGATATATACAATCACCGAAAGGATTATTAGGAACACCATACTAATACTGTTTGACCCCCTTTCGCCTTCAGAACTGCCTTATAGCTGATAGCATTCTTTAGAAATGTTGGCCCATATTGATAGGATAGCATCTTGCAGTTGATGGAGATTTGTGGGATGCACATCCAGGGCACAAAGCTCCTGTTCCACCACATCCCAAAGATGCTCTATTGGGTTGAGATCTGGTGACTGTGGGTGCCATTTTAGCACAGTGAACTCATTGTCATGTTCAAGAAACCAATTTGAAATGATTCAAGCTTTGTGACATGGTGCATTATCCTGCTGGAAGTAGCCATCAGCGGATGGGTACATGGTGGCCATAAAGGGATGGACATGGTCAGAAACAATGACCAGGTAGGCCGTGGCATTTAAACGATGACCAATTGGCACTAAGGGGCCTAAAGTGTGCCAATAAAACATCCCACACACCATTACACCAACACCACCAGCCTGCAGAGTGGTAACAAGGCATGATGGATCCATGTTCTCATTCTGTTTACGCCAAATTCTGACTCTACCATCTGAATGTCTCAACAAAAATCAAGACTCATTAGACCAGGCAACATTTTTCCAGTCTTCAACTGTCCAATGTTGGTGAGCTCTTGCAAATTGTAGCCTCTTTTTCCTATTTGTAGTGGAGATTAGCGGTACCCGGTGGGGTCTTCTGCTGTTGTAGCCCATCCACCTTAAGGTTGTGTGTGTTGTGGCTTCACAAATGCTTTGCTGCATACCTGGGTTGTAACGAGTGGTTATTTCAGTCAAAGTTGCTCTTCTATCAGCTTGAAGCATTCGGCCCATTCTCCTCTGACCTCTAGCATCAACGAGGCATTTTCACCCACAGGACTGCAGCATACTGGATGTTTTTCCCTTTTCACACCATTCTTTGTAAACCCTAGAAAGGGTTGTGCGTGAAAATCCCAGTGACTGAGCAGATTGTGAAATTCTCAGACCGGCCCGTCTGGCACCAACAACCATGCCACACTCAAAATTGCTTAAATCACCTTTCCCATTCTGACATTCAGTTTGGAGTTCAGGAGATTGTCTTCACCAGGATCACACTCCTAAATGCATTTAAGCAACTGCCATGTGATTGGTTGAGTAGATAATTGCATTCATGAGAAATTGGCCAGGTGTTCCTAATAATCCTTTAGGTGAGTGTATAGGAGGCTTAAAAACCTATAGTCATATTCCATTTGTGTATGGTCTGACCTTAAGCATGTAAAGTATATAGCCTACCAAAATAAATAGAAATTCAGATTACCTAAAAACTCAGATTAACTGAATTTATATCAATCAAATGGAAATACTTGTGATTTCCAATGGATGCCAACAATCTTAAGAATTTATATTGTTTGAACAATATTTTTCATATTTTGTGTCAAGGGTGCCAATAATTCTAAATAAATCCCTGTTTTTATACCTCAGTAATCTTTTATTTCTTTTGCCAAAATGTTAACAGTAACAGCTTCCCAACATCATAACAAGTGGGAACCCACACTGAACTTTGTTTTTAATAAATGCCAAATAATATATTTAAAAATGCATAAAAAAGTTTATATTTCACATATCCTAAAACATCCAATGTATTTAAAATGTTTATTCTCAGAGTAACTACATGCCTTCCATTTTGTAATGTAAACCATTTTTGTACTGTACATGTCTCAACATGTCTACCAATTATTAAATGGGTACACTGAATTTTTCCATGTTGTTTTAAGTAAGAAAAATCATTTTGTATTTCCAAATAAACAACCCATGCCTAATTAATGTTAGCATTGTGCCTCATAAGCCCATTTGTTAATAATTGAAGAGAATACAGCATTTATTTCCTCACTGTTACTTCATTAAGAGCTGGAGAACAGTATGAACACTTCCATTGCTGCTGAACTGATGAATAAACAGAAAGGCCATGATGATCATTTAATTTATTTGTACAACAGAATGGGGCAGTACAGTCCTCAAAATTGCAGCAGTACTACATTTTTGAGAATAAACATAGAAAAGAATAACGGATTCTGATTTTGAGCAGTTGCATATCATTCATAAGAGAGGTGTGTTCAGTGGGAAACAAGTTTAACAAGGTTGCAGATATATACAGTATATAACACATAAATCCTTAATTCAGCACAGCAGAGACATGTCAAATATACACAAAACAGTTGCTAATTAAATTTGTGTAACAGTGTCTTTTACAAAACACAATTTTAACAGAACCTTCTGTAATATTGTGCCCTCCTGAACAAGCACCTGGTTTAAACAAGGTTTTGAAAATGATGTGTACACTTCACCTTTACTCAAGCACAGGTGTGAATATGCTGATCTTGACACTCAAACAATAAAAACAATTATCTGCATAGCAAAACAGAGGTATGCGTGTATACAATGGAGGGAAGGGAGCTTTGTATGGAGTTCTTTACCACAGGAAAGAGATTTTGGCAAACAAATCTTGGTGGACAAACGTTTTCCTTGGGAGGATAAAGCAACGATTGTGTCATCGCCAAGGTAAGACAAACGAGTCAGACATAGGGCTTTATGATACAGACTTTCAGTCATGTTATCCTTTGTTAGCGTCGGCAGAGGACACAACCGGAGTGAGAGAATAGAGAAACGCGTAAACATTTTCCTCAAACTTCAAAACCATGCCAGAACAGCGATATGGCCAGTAAACAGTTACAATGTTACAATTCTGAAATGTCTCTAAATTAATAATATAAATACATTCCTTCTTTTGTTACCAACACTGGCTACTCCTAAGAAGTTAGTTTTAAATGCATCGTTACTCTTTTTACAGATGAACTGTCACGTACATGATTAGTTCTCTAAGAGATGATAAGGAAAAAAACTAAAACAACTCAAACGGGGGCCCTTGGTAACATTTTTCATGAGTCATAACATTAAAACTTTGCAAACTGGAACTCTGCCATTTAGCAGACACAAACTTCCCTATTTTTCATTCAAAACCAAAGCTTCCTTTAAACAAGCTATAATTGCACCCAACCACCTAAAAATTTGCATCTTTGTTGACTTTTTTTCCTTTGCTTTGCCCCAGACTGCGATATGTATTGCTTTGGTGTCCTTACACAAGTAATAGTGTGTGTGTTTATGTTGCCAGGCCAGTGGTGTCGTTTATACGTCTAGGCATTCTGCATCTCCTTTCCAATCTTGTAGCTTAGAATCTTGTTCCAGTCGATCTTGGTGCGTGTGACGGGAAGCTGGCGACGTAGGGCCTTAAAAGTGGTGTCAGACATGGTCTGGTAGTTCTCACTGATGGCCGTCTACAGGTAAGAGTATAATTAAACAAGGGAAGTGAGAGTGGTTTAGATAAATTCATAAAGAATTTTTTTTAATAATTTTTTTTTACCATTGCTAAAGGTGAAATGGGCAAGGCTACATACCTGGTAATCATTTTCAGCATTCTCAATGATATCTACAAACTCCTTGGCAGTCTGGATCTCATTCTGTTGAACAATTATATATTTTTAAGTTACAGCTTTCCCTCAGGCAACTGACCAAGATCTAATCCAGGGCAGCTCAATCCTGTTCTTGAACTGCAACTGTCTGGTAGTGTTTCTCCAAACCTAATCAACTACACCTGATTTGAGAAATTAACTGAAGGAAAAGCTTAATCAGGTAGTCACACCTTTGGTTGAAGACCTACAGGACAGTAGCTCTCCAAGAACCGGATTAAGTAGTAGCCCTGACCTAAACTGAACTAACTGGTTCACCTACTGATTATACAATGTCATGTGAACATTGTTTACATTCATAATAGCCAGACAGTTCCTTATCAGGTTTAGTTTAAACTGATAGTTTTGAATTTTGGCAATGAAGCCTCGATCTACATTCCGAGAGGCAGATAAACATACAGAGCCAGCCAAAAGTTACACTACACCTGGGAAAATAGTTTAGAGCTATTTCTATCGTTTTTTTGTTGTCCAAAAGGTAATTGATAACTTGTGACACAGCTATAAAAATATTTAACTACCGGTAAGTCAGGCTAAAGACAGAAAATGCAGTGGAAAACCCCAAAAGACATCTGCATCTGATGAACCATAGTCTTCCGATTACAACTTTTGTTACGATAATTTCAGCTGAGGCACACGTCTCGGACGTTCTAAAAATAATTGTGGAGAACAGCTGTTGGTTTACCCTGCTGGGTTAGAAGAAACAGTTATACTCACTCAAATTAAACAGGAACAATGACAAAAGTCTAAAATTTGTCTATGTTACAAAAATGCTTGAAGTAACTATTTGACACTCTGGCTCATCAGTCAGCTCTCTCACTCAGGTAGAGCAGGGTAGAACCCACATCTGTAGGTTATATGGCTCTGTTCAAACTAATGCGCTAGATATACCTTTGTGAAGTAATGAGTATTTGCATGAACCTAATATTGTTTCACAAAATAAACCACAAAATTGGGAAGCCCAATTGCTTTTGCTACATACAGTAACATATACATTTTGTGTGGTTTTAAATATATTTTCTGACATCTCTGCCTTAGAGGAGAAAATGCCAGCTTGCATGCTTCTTACTGGATGCAGTACTACTGAGTGGCATTTGTTACTGTTTAGATTGTCACTCGCACCGACAGCTGGTAAGTTTTGCCGCACACTTTTGGAACGCCTGCTCGAGACATTGCGATAGTGCTAGTTAGTAATGCCACATGAAACTACAACCTTCATACTGAATTCCATCCACAAACTCATCTGACTGAGGATTTAGTTAAAGGGCTAACTCTTCTTAGAATTCTTCTCTGCCTTTTACTCACAGTCACAGTTATAGATTCCTCCACCTCCTTATGGCTGACCAGCTGCACATTACCATCTTCATAGTAGTGCACCTTACAACAGACAGACATTATAGAGACACACGTTGACATGAACAAGAAAGAATAGTAGAAAACCTATTACCATTGTAAGCATTTGTTTCTGTGGTAAATATCATACCTGTAACTTCAACACCCCCACTAACTGAGCAGTAGACTGACCAATGGTAAACTTCCACTCTGATCTGCAGCGTCCATTCCTAAAAGAAAGAACAAAGCATGCTTGAGGGAGATGAGTTTAAGTCACATCAATTCTGAACTTCCCATTTAAAAAAATGTGTACCAGAAGTTTTTGGGTTGGAACTGGTGTCCCTCGATGCAAGCGATGATGATTTGTTGGCCGTCGACTGTCTTCCCATACACCTGCAGTGGTTTGTATTGCATGGTTAGCTTGAGAGCAGATTGGGGACTTGAAAGTGCAATTTAGTGTTACTGTCAAAAAAATTAAAAGGGCTCACTATTAGCTAGCAAGACAATGTGTGTGTGCCATCTGACATGAGCATGTGAACGTGCTTGCGTACCGTGCAGACTCCGCTGGGGTAGTGCTCTTTCACGTAGGCGCTGAGTACGGTGTCGCAAGCGTCTCTCCAGGCCCTCAGGGTGCCATCGCCATCGCATGACTGAACGTCGCTCACCTCCTTCCGTAGGTGGTCAAAGCGAAATGATACCCGGTTCCGCGGGTCCAGGAACCTCCCCTGACCAAGGTCACCATGCTCTGTAATCAGGACCTGGACAGGGCGATAGGGGGCGGTGGGGATGGATGAATGATAGAAAATGATTGCTCATTCTAGATTCAAGCCTTGACTGTATGGCTTGCCGGTTTGGCTGGGAGCTCCGTGAGGCGAAGCACATTCAGAGATGTCCTTAACCTTCCAGGCTGGTCACAAACCTGTAAGACAACTAAGGTAGTGAGTCTAGCGTGTGTGAGCTCACATGCAGTCATCCGTCTGACTTCCAAGAAGAATGAGCAATGTGAAAACAAGGAAAGTAATGTGACAATAATGTCTGAAGAGACATGCTGTGATCTTTAACTTTGCAAACTAGTTAGGAGCTGCTGCAATAATACAAGGTCATAAATATAATTGGATATCATGAATTTGAAATTTGACTTCAATATCAATAGAATCAACTGACGCTAAGCGCTCCAGAATATCACAGTATCCCCTAGGAGTCTGGACAACTTCACTCAAGCTTCTACCGAATCCACCGCAGTTAGAGAAGTGAGATAGGGTGCAACACTGGGTGTGATAACGTTATCTGTCTCACTCTTGCTGGAACTGATTCCAGCAAGTTTCAAAGATTATACCCAGGAATCAATTACTTGAGTATAAGTAAAGTGAGTTGTATACTAAATGCAATACAATTATTTGAAATAGCAGTCCTCTGGAGATTTAAGGTAGATTTGCAAGGGCAAAAAAGGCATCCGAGAAGCAGAGAGGCAGCAGAGAGCTAGCAAGGACAAGCCCTAAGTGTCCCCTTGTTCCCCCATTCAGATCCCACCTTCTGGCCTTGGATTAAAGTCATGGGGGAATATTGACGACCAACAGCACTTTTTTTAATGAATAATTGGGAAAAAAATGTAGTTAGCCTTACTCATCAGAATTGATTGACGAATGCCTCAGAAACGGCTCAAATAGAATATTGTCCCCTCAACATTTCTAGGTGAAGAGGTTAAGCCTGAACACAGGGGGTTACCAAACAATTTGCTGATCAGAGAAGTAACGTTTTCGGGTTCCACACAGAACAACAGATTTTTCACCTTGCCTACTCTGGGAATTTAAGCAACCTTTTAGTTATTGCTTAGACGCTCTAACCGTTCAGCTATCTTACCTGTTCATCAAAGTCCTCGAGTTTGGCAGGGGTGAACTGATCCATGTTGTACTGGGCAAAAGCACTAAGAGTTGAAAAGGTATTCATGGTGAAGCATACTCAGAATTAGAGTGAACATACTGTTAGTCTCTGACAATGGACAATGAATGACAAGTAGTGATGTATGGTCAAAACGTTCAACACTTTGATCATCCATGACAGGTTGCTACTTACTGAGCCGCTCCCTCCCGGAGTAAGTTGTCATTGTTGAGGAGAAGTCGCACATCTGTAATGCAAAACGTTAACCTCAGCTTTTAAGTCAATCTGCAAAAGCAGTTAATAACATCTGTTTTCCTTGGTTTTGAAAATATGTACCATGTACTTAAAGACGCATTAAAGATGGTATTTTTGGGCACCAGTAGAAATGTTGAGTCTACAAAAACTGTGTACTAATCACATATGTGCAAAATTTGTAGCTGACACTTATCCAGAGGAACTTATAGTGGGAGGGTATACATTTTCATACTGGCCCAATGGGAACTGAACCCACAAACCTGTCAGTACAAGTGCCATGCCCTTACCAAGTGAACTACACAAAATGTGCCCCATGTCATTTTAAACTTGAAACTTCAAAGCTGAGATATTACATTGATACTACTTATAAAAATACATTTAAAATACGTTTTAAATTAGCCAAAATACAGGCTGGTTTTCACTACTATCTGATGAAAATCTATTTTACATGAGTGTCACCAGAGGGTTTAAGCTCAACCGATTAATGATTTAACAGTAGTTGATACAAATACCGAAACGGCTAAAAACTTCCTTGAGCTAAATCAAGATAAGACAGTTACTGATTGTTGGAACCAAGGTAAAGTGAATGAATCTGGATGCACTTTTAAATTCATGTGGCCTGACAATAAAACTACAGTTGAAAAACGTACAGTAGGTGTCATTTTAGATGACAAGTTCGAGTCACAGATTATGAATGTGAACAAAACTCAAGAACACTGTCACAGTGCTGTGCTGCAGCTACTATTGTGGCTAGCTATCTGAATACCAACACCTCAAGGGTGCTAGTAAAGCATGTGAATGTTGTTTATTACAGTGGGTGAGCGAAGGTGACTTGCAAAGGTTTATACCCTCTGGTACTTGTCTGGTCCTGGATGCAAAGATGTCTAGAATACAGAGTTGTTGAGGTGCTGTTGCCAATGGCAACTAACGTGACCTATTTTGTTTTTCAGAACTTTGCTATTTCTGAGGAGAAATGAATGCTACAATACTATTGCTGGAAAACACCTGGATGCAAGTACATCAATCTACCCTGCATTGAAGTTCCCCTCCCTTTTGCTGGAGCAGTGCTGCGCTGTCAGTAGTAATTAGAATAGTAGCCAGGGTAACTATCAGGGTGACTGCTAATGCATTTTCCATCATTGTATTTTCCATAGAAAGTACAAAGTAAAACTACAATGTTAACATGCATTTCCTGAGGAGAAGCCCATTACTTCTATGAAATTATAAGAGTCCATATCACGGATTCCAATGCATATCTAGGCAATCTTCAAACTCTCATTTTATCCATTTTTTACATGAGCTGTATCCCTTCTAGCCATGACCCATTTGTCTCCGTCTGAGAATCTGTCACACGCTAGCTTGAATCTGACTATTTACTTCTAGCAGTTGCAGTTTAAAATCTAACCAATATTCAAAACCACCATGAATGTTATTAAAATAATTCAGTAACTGAGAAAAATGGGATTAAGTCTAACTCAATTAGATAAATATTCTCTTGTGCAGAGCTGTGGGATTGATCACTCTGCAGTCAGTATAGTGCCCAAAGGTTAACATTAGCTCACCCACATTATGGACACACACATTGATTTTACTGTACAGACAGACCATGTCTTAAATATAATCCTGCAAACTCTGCTGCATTTGACTGATTGTACTACAATCCAGACAATCCTGACAATGTCCCTATTATTATTATTATTATTATTAGTCTGTTAACATGAACCGGTTTTAGCTAAATACGCAAGTAATTTGCACAATCCTTCTGCTTTGTTCACAATTGAACTTCTGTTATTCAAGCACCTGGTTGGTTCCAGCTCCCGAAGTTGATGTAGGCTGCGAATTAATACATAAAACTGCACCACATTTATTACATGCAATATAAGATAGTTAACCTAGTCTAGCAGTTCAGATTTCATATTGGTTGCTTTTGTTTTTACTAAGTACAAAAGGAAGTGGAAGAATTGTTCATCGATTTAAAAAACGGGATCAGTTCTCTGAACAAAGCAGCGAACCCATTTTACTGTGACGTTACACTAGTAGCCTAATATAAACCATACGTACAAAAATTGATTATGTGATCCTTTCTTTTTTCCTGAAAGATCGATTTTAGGCTAGCTAGAAACGAACCCTTGGTTCTCTGTAGACTAGGTCTTTTACATGCTTTACATGCTAATTCAATTCAGTCAGGCAATCCTTAAAATCACACAGGGCAGCATCTAAACAAGATGGCCATGGCACTTTCTATAAAAAAATGTAATTTACTTTTAAAAAAAGTTACTTACCATTAAAAACTTCATTAAACTCTCCAGGGGGGGCATGGGTAACAAAATTTGCTGCTATGCGAACCTGTGGAAAAAAGGAAAAATCATCACATCAGCTGTTTTTAGAACGTTAACATTTTTATTCAACATAGCTTGAATGCAATGGATTGAATGGGGGGTAATATCAACTTGTAGATTAATCCTAATATGGAATAGCATTAGATGGATCATGAAGCCAGTTCCTCTCAGTATTTTCATTGCAACCCTCTAATCTGCAACATATTTATACCTGGTACGACAGGTGGTTGCAATTAATGATAAGCTAGGACAGAAAACCAGTAGACTCTGGCCCTTGTAGGATAAGAATTGAATACCCCTGCATTAGACGGACTAGGACTGTGGCTTCCTTTTCAACGACACTAGGACTACTCGAGGATACAGTGAGAGTGAAGTACACAGACACTCTGGAAAATAGCATTAGGTTTAAGTCATATAGAAACAGAAATCCTGATCAGGAGAAACCTGTAGTAGGGTTAGTAGAGTTACAGTGCCAGGGTTGTGGGTTTGATCTCTTGAAGAGAGCGTCTGCTAATGCTTAATTACCTAAAAGTAAATGTCACTTATATCCAGCGGTCCATTTGTGAGGGCCTGCATTGGGAAGTGGGTTCCCAAATGAAAGCTGTCTTGGCATGGCTTAATCTGGTTGCCACTTATCCAGTGTCTATGAACACTACCTAACTATACAGATTCGCAACTGCCTGTAACCTGACCTGCATTTCCAAGTTGAAATGCAGATGTGTCCTGTAGGCACAGCTATATTCTTTAAGCACTAGAGCTTAGGCCTTAATGGTAATAATTATAAGACTACAGAGCGTGGGTCCTTGTAAACACAAACCTAACTGACACTGTAGTATGAGGCTGTGTATGGGCAGCGACTACTGTAGTTACTCATTAGTAGCTGATTCTTGACAACAAAAAAAACTTGTTTCAAATGCTTGTTTAAATTGCTGTGAAAAACTTTTTCTGTGAATACTTACAAACTTGGTTAATTCAAAACGTGGACGTCTCTATTGATCATGACAGGCGACTGTGTGGTGATGGCCAAAACCTATACCACAATCATTTTACATTTGACAGCATAGTGGTTATTCTTTTTAAGAAAAAAATGAATATATGTTATGAGTTGTACACAAATGTTACATGGCAAATTTATATTCTAATTAGGTTTAATGGGCCTTCGCAAATTAATAATTTATATATTCTTTGATTTATCCAGCACTAACATAATACAATTGGGAGGAAAAAAACTAAGAAGCCAATGGTATGTCCAGATAAATATTTGGCCAGCAGTGTGTTTCCATTAGATCTAAGTGACCCCTGCCCAATTGCATGTGATTCCTAGGGAGTATCTAAATACTAGCACTAAAACACATTTTAGGAATTTGACTGGGTTCCCTTTTTTTTAAAGACCTTCATATTTGTGACCTGCCATAAGCAACTACTGCCATAACAGATGCTGAACTTGCAATTGAGTTTCATCTGTGTTTTTACCTTGTTAGCAGAAAGGCATGATCCTTATACGATATTTAAACTACACTGTGTGCACAATTATTAGGTGAGTTGTATTCTTGAGAAATAATTTTATAATTGAACAACTAAAGTGCTCTCAGTCAATCCAAAAAGTAAATACACCTCAAACCTGAATAGTTAAGAAAGTAAAAGTGAGGTCTTGGCTTTCTTCTGAGAATAGCTGTTATAGCTTCTCAATGGGATTTAGGTCAGGTAAGGAAGGAGGCCATTTCATTATTCATTCATCTTTAAGGCCTTTACTTGCTAGCCACGCAGTGGAGTACCTCGACGCATGCGTTGGAGCGTTGTCCTGCATAAAAATCATGGACTTCTTGAAAGATGCAGACTGTCTGTACCACTGCTTGAAGACAGTGTCTTCTAAAAACTTGCAGTAGGTTTGGGAGTTGAGTTTGAGTCCATCTTTAACCCAAAAAGTCCAACTAGCTCATCTTTAATAATACCAGCCCTTACCAGTACCCCACCTCCACCCTGCTGGTGTCTGAGTCGAAGTGGAGCCCTGTGTCCGTTACTCATCCAGCCACAGGCCCATCCATCTGATCTGTCAAAAGTCACTCTGATCTCATCAGTCCATAAAACCTTTGGAAAATCTGTCTTCATTTTTGCAGGCTATATTTTTCATAAAGTTTTTCAACCAACTCTACCTCAGTGTATTATGACTACTTATTTTGATCAGGTATGTTGATCAGGGGTTCTCTGTCAGATAATCTCTGTTAGGGAGATGTTTGTAGCCTTGCCTTGGATTCAGGTAAATCTATAAGGGCTGATAATTTGAAACCAGGTTTGATAAAATGTGCAGCTTCCCACAACTGTTGCAGTAACACATTTTAAATTATATATTGTCGTTAGGAATGATACCTAAAATATGGAAATCTGCATGTGTTGCATGGACATAAGGGTGGCAATTGTAGTGATCTTGCCAAATACATACCAATTTCTAGGCTTCCTTGTTTAGCTAAGACAAGGATTAGAGTCAGAATTTGTTGCTAACTGACAAATGTATCCTAAATGTACTGTAAATCCATCTGGGTTCAGACTGGGGCATAGAACTATTACAGCAACCACACTCATTCTAAATTATGTCAATGCTTTGGATGCTAAAATGAGTTGTGCTGCCCTGTTTATTGGCCTACAGTAAGTCCTTTGATACTGTTGATCATGATACTCTGTTAAGAATAGTTAGAATCTGTTCTTGTGACTCTTTACAAAAATGATATTGGTAAATCTGTAAAAAAACTGAGTAAAAAAAACACAGAATCCTGTGTTTTGTAAAACACTCATTAATTTAACAATTTGTCTGCCTGTGTAAACGCATGCCTTTAAGTCATTGCCATTGCTGTTTATTTCGGGCCATGGGACTCCCTGTACGCCTACACTGCAGTGGGGTGCAGTGATGTGCAGTGGGGCTGGAGCTAGCGGAAGCATTTGAGCTGCAACTTTATCCGTTTGACCCAGAAAACCTCCGATGCTACCAGCTCTGCTGGAAATGGCATCCGCATTATATTTTGCCTAACACAGATAATACAGTAGATACGAACGGTAGCTAGCTACTGTACTTCCTACATTTGTCTACACTCATTAGCTTACTAAGAGCTTCTTATGACAAGCACATACAATACTATGTTGATTATCATCTCAAGTACAGTTTCTATCTAGTAGCATTTGTCCAGTGGAGTTTGAAGCAACGCTGCTACAGTACAGTAGCTTGACAAGCCACCCAGGTTAGCCCTAGTACCGGTACAGCCTTTACAGTAACGTCAGCCACAACAGTGAATAATATTCCTTTTAAAAAAGCTCATCCTAGGAGTTCCAAACTATTGTAGCATTTATATCTGACATTCAACCACCGACGAAATACAGTCACTAGGGCATTCAACTAAAAGGTTAGTATACTACCTTCTCTTCTTCTGACAGCGGCTCTTCAAAGTCGGCCATCTTGGCTTGCCTTGTTGATGTGACCCCACCTCCCGATTATAGATACCTATCGAACAATATTCAAGATAACTAGTAAACAGTGCCGACTAAAGGAGTCTACAGGGGCCAACATGGCTATTGCCAGTAATCATGAGTCCCGTGAAAAATATATTTCTTGGCCCCTCCCAAAAATAGACGACATTCATATTATTCATATTAAATTATTAAGATCAAATGGTGCCTGTAGTCGTCTTGTCTTCCATTACCAGATTTATTTTGACATTGCTCTCTAACTAATTTAATATGCAAAACTATTTCATCCAGAAATATACTGAGAAAAATAATTAGAGATTAGAGTTATAGTTTATATGAAGAAATCAATCAATTGACTGAACCAAAATACAAGTATGGTAAAATATAAAGTTCCAAGTTTTATTTGTCACATGTACAGAAGACCAGTGTTATTGCATGTACTTCGAAAATCTTGTGGCCTGGTTCCAACTCCAACAATGCAGTAAAGAAATAACAAAATCAAAACTTAAGGCTGTGCAAAAGAAAATATACACAATCTCTATAAATAACCATATGGTAAGGGAATAAGTGAATCCAAAATATTATTTTATAAATATACAAGTCTGTACATGTGAAAAGTAATGACCACAGAATACTAGCTACTCGGTCGATTCAGGTGCGTCTGAATTATTTAAGTGACCCAGTAAAATAATGTATATGTACATTCAACAATTTCCATGTTCAAAGATTTTACAGACCAGTATATATATGGAAATCAGGCAAACTGATGTATTGAACAAAATATACAAAATGATACATTTAGAGTGTACGTCACGTTACATGATGAATGTGTATTCCCATCATAGGAAATCTACAGATTATGGCTTACTTTATATATGTAAATTGACTAATGTATTATAATATAACTATAATGTAATGCAATGTTTTTATAATGTAATGTAATTATAATGTAACATAGAAAAGTAATTGAAATTGTAACAATAATGTCCTTGTTTGTTTAGTATGTTAGCCTGGAAAAACCCAGACGGACTTTCGGCAAATTTAGATTTGCTCTGAAAGTCAGTTTGGCCCATTCAAGCCCGTTTCCAATTTTTCCAAATCAAGGCACCAATCACAACCGTTGAGGTGGGCTTTATACAATGATGATAGTGCAACTTTACTGTCACTGGTTGAAGCAGACAATTACAACAATTCACCTTTGGCTAAGACCCGCCCCCCTTAGTTACTGTTGCTACGTCCGACAACTTCATCTAGGCTCTGGTTTGGGTCATCGAATTTGCCGTTACGGGTGCAGACATTTTGGTTGCGGATGTGACGATTTTAGACGAGAGGGAGGTGTAATCTAGCTAGCTAACTGATATTAATTGGGATGCTAACAAACAGTATTAAAACAAAATGTAAAACAAAATGTAACGTTACATACCGGAAAAAGTGAAGGTAAGACCATGGTGACAGTCTGAGTGAGGTCGAAATAGATCCAAAAAATGTTTTGGTCTGTATCCATACTCAACCTAGTAGGGCATTGTTAATGGTCATGAATGGAGCCAAGGCCTGCCTCTCCAAAGGCAATTGGCTAAAGATTGGCTGTAACAGGATTGGCTAAAATGTATCCAGGCCGATTCACAGTTTTCAGAGCAGGATTCCAGGGCAGGGGAGCTGTCTGTGTTGCTGATCTTCACTCACTGGGCCTCATTTAACTTAAGACAGCATGTTTATATTGACAAAACATTTTATTTTACATGAAAATATACTACCTATTTCATCTTTAAGGGTTTGGGCACTGAAGACACCAGTTGATTCAGTTTAGCAAGCAGACATTTACCCCATTCATCCTTTTTGCATGTCCTCAGCTGTGCAACTGTACTGTTGCCTTATTTTGCACTTCATACAGCATCATATATTCTCAATCGGAGAGAGATCAGGACAGCAGGAAGGCCATGCTAGCACCCACACTCTCTGCTTACGCAACCAAGCGCTAGCAATCCAGGCAGAATGTGGTTTGGTGTTGTCCTGCTGAAAAATACAACGTCTGGATGGCAGCATATGTTGCTCCAAAATGTGTACATATCTTTCTGCGTTAATGGTGCCCTCACAGATTTCGCTCCCCTCCCTGATGCCTCTCGGTACGCTGAGGCGGGGATAAAAATACAGTATTGCTAGCATACAATGGCAAATTTTATTTGGTTAGAAGACACTCTCCTGAGAACTTGCCAGCAAATATCCACTGCGGCATAAAGTTGTGAGGGAATATTTATTGCATATACAGCTATTTACTTTCAAATGGTGGAGTAATAGCAGCAACATATAAAATGAGCAGTGCTAAATGATTTGACCATATATCCCTGGGGTATTTTCTATTAATTTGTATTTACAGGACAGTAGGAGATTAGGCTAGGGAGACGGGCATGTAGGAGGAGATAGAGAAGAAAGGCACTGACGGGCCAAGATGAGTCTTAAACCTCAGTCGCCAAAGTTGGCGCTACAACAATTTCTGGCATAATATTACCAAATATACTGACTCTAGACCCTCTCCTTAGAATTTGCTAGGATAAATTAATTGAGGTTTGCAGAATATTTTATGAGTTATGATGCAGTATGTATTGCACATACAGTAATATAAAGCGATTTCCATAGTGGTCAATGGTATGGGTAGAGCAACCCTTTACATTAAACAGAGACCAATAATTTCATGATATGTTCTATATCCACACACAATCCTGAGTATTTGTTATATGATACATTCACTGTGGCATACAGAATAGTTTTTTGAGTTATGAGGCAATGGGTGTTGCATTCACAGCTATTTCCATTGTGGCCAATAGTGTATGTGTGTGTGTGCGTGGTAAAACGTTAATATTATATGGATACATTCAAGACAATCATTTTTACGTATCAAGCACGTCCCCTCTATTTATTTCCATCCCTCCAAAATCCAGAGATTTACCCATCTTTCCCAGTACCTACATTTTTCGACTTTGCTACAGTATAAATTTCTATCTGATATTTGAATCTAATCTTAAAATATTTGCTGATGTAACCTTTAATATAATAATTTTACCCAAGAGAATTACCATAAATTCCATTAATTGATTGTAGCCTTTAATTCCAGGGAGACCCCATGATCCAATAACCAATCCTGACTTGAATCCAGAATTTGACCACCACTAGGCACAACCAGAATAGATGATCCATCGTTTCTATCTCCTCATGACATAGTCCGCTTAATGGTGAATGTTCAATTCCCCATATATTAACCATTTTTTTTTTGCTAAAAATTGTATATAATATCTTAATTTCTAAAGAGTGAATTGAGATGTCAAGAGTTGTTTTATACATCATACCATAAATCTGATGCCATGGAAGTGGAATATCAAAAAGTTTTTTCCAACAATTTTGAAATCTAATGGTGTAGCATTCAAAACCTTTATTCTTAAATGATAAATTTACATTTTACTGTTGATACTAGTTTTTTTAGCCATGCATGTTCTTTAATATATGGTAAACCAGGTAATTCTATGCCTTCAATGTGTTTTAATTTTTAACTCCATTTTTGTGTCAAGGCTGCAACAACTGGTTGTACCGCTGAAGTGAAAAAGCCTCCTCAGTTGTATTAGAGAAATAATTTTTCCATCTTTATTTATTAAGTCTTTGATAATCATCATACCATTCTTGTACATTTTCTGTATGATAATTAGTTTACTTTCAAATAATGTTTGAGTTTAGCCATATTATTTGCTATGATATTTGTTCTGGATCTTCAGGAGGATGGAATTGAAATTGCAACCAGCTGTGCATGGATTCATTTGGAAAGGCGGATGTTTTAAATAACAAACCATTGACTGTAATTTAAAAATGAAATGTTTTGATTAGCAGAACTGCAAAGTGTTTCCTTTTAGACAAGGAGTGAGCCTCTTATCAGTTTGAATGAAGACCATACATAAGTAGGTGAATTGTGAGATCACCAAAGAGTTAAAATAAGGCAACTTTACCATAAATAGTCAGATGCATTACTTTTCATGGCTTTATTATTCTATTGACTTGAATTCTTCTGTAAAAATGAATGGGAGTTAGGTCTGTAAATGTTTTTGGTATGTGTATACCCAAGGACATACACTTATCCATCAGCTCATTTAGCTCATGATAGGACGAGTGCATGGTTGTTTAAAGTTTGTACCTTTCAAGGACCTAAATACATAGGATAGTGCATTTTAAATAATTGGTTTTTAATCCAGACAGATTTTATGAATGATCAAATTCTTTCATTTGACCACACAGTGATGGCAAATTTGAATATATGAGAACTTGAGTCATCTGTGTACATGGATACCTTTGTTTTTAGTCCAATAATTTCTAGTCCTGTAACATTGTGATTTGTTCTGATTTTAATATCTACACTGAAGCATTTAAATAGCTATAAGTAAAAAATATGAGGAAAATGGACATCCTTGTTTCACACCTCTAGACATCTTGAAATTATCTTAGAGCTATCCACTATTTAAAATTCTACATTTAGGATTACTGTACAATACTTTCACCCACTCTATAAGAGACTCACTGAAGTTAAGATGTTGTAGGCATTTATATATTAAATCTAAACATAATTTATCAAAGGCATTCTCAAAATCTGCAGTAAATATTATACCCAGTATATCAGAATTTTCAGACACTTGTAGTCATAAGGTTGCCAGTTCGATTCCCGACTGAGCCAAATGTTGTTGTGTCTTGCCCAAGACGCTTGGGCAAGACGCTATACCCTAATTGCTCCCAGGTCGTTGCTGTAAATAAGAAATTGTTCTCAGTCAACTTACCTGGTAAAATTAAATTAAGCAACAGGGAAATTATAGACCTTCTTGATATTCAACCTTGTTGATAAGTGTAGTTAAAATACGCTATCATTGGGTCCTTTAATTCCTCAAAAAAGTAAGTCATCCCATCGAGCCCAGTTGACTTTCCAGCCTAAAAATACTTACTGTAACAGCTTCTAAAACTTTCTGTACTGATTTGGTCTTCAATTTGATCTTTCCAAGTGTTTGTTCATTTTATATTAGTGTTCTTAGGGGAAAAATCATTACAGTTCACCTCGTTCATTTGGGAGAGCGGTGATTTTAGTGAGAATATATCTTGAAAATATGACTGGTTTAGCTAGGAGGACTGGCCTCACACCCCGATAAGGTAGGTGGCGGTGTATGCTCCCCAACAGTTGGTTGCGATCCGCCAGTACTCCACAAAAGAAGAAGATAAAAACAGTCATTTACAGATACTGTTGACAATGACAGAAAGAGCGACGATGGGATCCCTTGTAAGTTGTATTCGCTAGTGATTTAAATACAAATGTCTGTTTCCACGCATCTCCAACTTCACACATTGTTATCGTTATGTTAGCGACATCATCCTGGTTACCAGTAACTGCTCCGTAATCTTAAAAGTTAGTTTTAAACAAAATGTGGACGTTAGCACCCAAATCAGCTCTCATTTAAAGTCACAGGACAATGTTGTTACATACTCAGCTAGGTCACACGGAGAAATTCACTTCCTGGTGTCTAATCACTGTCCATCTTTAAGCAATTGATAATACTAGTATTAATAGTAGTATTATATTACTATTAGGAATAGCTGTACCGCCATAATAGCATAAATTATAGCGATTGATTGAAGCTGTCAAAGCTGATATTTTAAGAACAGCTAACGTCGTTAGCTAGCTAAATAAACTACTGTACAGTACTGTGTATTAACTGAACTATTTAACTGTACTGGCTACTGGAAATTATTTTTTAAGCCGTCGCGATCTAATACAAATACAAAAGTATTTTCGTGTGTTACAATTATTTTATAATGTATAACTATACAACGTATAACATTAGTGAGACATAGGAAGAGCAGGTGAGTCTAACTCTATTTACTTACAGTGTACTGTAGTCTGGGCTCAGATGCACCAAACCAACAGATATCAACCCATCATTGCAGGTTGAGAAACATTATTAGTCCCTGACACAATATGAGTGCCTTCCTTGTTGTGGACCACCAGACTCAAAAACAGTTTCTTCCCTCAGGCCATTCGGCTGCTCAACATGGAACACAGACACTGATCGCAAATCGTCTGTTGAGCACTAACACTCTCTGGTCACTTTATGCTCTCTACTACTGATGTAGCAGAATTCAAATGCACCTTTGAAAACAATTTTCCATGCCAATTCTATAATGTTTACTGCTTCTACTGTTGTACATTTTCCAGACCACTGCTCAGTACATAGCGTTTTATTATTATCATTATTATTACTATTACTATTATTACTATTGTCATTACTATTTTAAAATTCTTATACTGTTGTAATTCTTGTTT
>JACXGM010006740.1:5601-32402 GCA_016801145.1 Umbra pygmaea | reverse complement strand
AGCCATGAGGAAATACTTTTAGAAGTGTTTAACAGAAACACATAGGTTGTGGCCTGAGAAACTGTAAGACCAAACTTACTTTTGTAACCATTTGACTGATTTAAACATTTTAGAAATACATTTAATTTGGGGCTTAGAAAAGACTTTTGGCCATTTTGTTTCACTTTAGAAAACAAAAAATTTACTTTTACAAAATCTCACAACTGAAACGAACCATGACAGAAAGTTTTTAAAGGAAGATCAGTCACACAGCTAAATTAACTTGTACCATAGAGAGACACACAGTTTATTAGGGGTTATAAATGGCTCCCTTGAGCCAGAAATTTAGCCTCTTGTCTTCCAATCACACACACACACACAGACACACACACATACACTGATCCTTAGCGGCTGAATCACACACACACACACAGGGCCACACGAACACCCACACAAACACCCGAGTGAAGGTGGGCCTTACAGTATTTTCTTTCAATTTGGCCTATCACGGGCCGGGGACTCTGTCATCAAGGTTTTTGACAGCTCAGTTTAGGGGCTATAGCAGGAAACCCTTTCATGGGCATGTAGCATAGACCAGGGGTCTGGAGCCGTGGGTTACAGAGGTAGGGCAGGATATGGGTAAGGGGGGGTCAGGAAGGATGTAGGTAAAGGGGGGTCAGTGGAGGGTACGGGAACGGGTGACAGGTGCTGTTCACACAGCTGTTGTGGTCAAGAAACAGGAAGGGGGGAGGGGAAACAGGAAGGAAGGGGGAGGGGGGGGAGCGGATGTGGGCTAGGAAGGGGGCGGGGTTTATGACGGGGGCAATAAATCATCCATCAATCACCTTTTTGACAGGTGGGTAATCCTTCTTCTCTCTCTCCTGTGGGAAGGAAAGTGTGGCAAAAAATGCTGCACAACGACAAGAGGTGACCAGACCCTAAGGAAGATTGTGGAGTAGGACCGATTCCAGACCTTGGATGACCTGCGGAAGCAGTGGACTGAGTCTGGAGTACAAACATCCAGAGCCACCGTGCACAGGCGTGTGCAGGAAATGGGCTACAGGTGCCGCATTCCCCAGATCAAGCCACTTTTGTACCAGAAACAGCAGCAGAAGCGCCTGACCTGGGCTACAGAGAAGCACACAACAAAACAACAACAAATTTTCCATGTCATTTGGAAATCAAGGTGCCAGAGTCTGGAGGAAGACTGGGGAGAAGGAAATGCCAAAGTGCCTGAAGTCCAGTGTCAAGTACCAACAGTCAGTGATGGTCTGGGGTGCCATGTCAGCTGCTGGTGTTGGTCCACTGTGTTTTATCAAGGGCAGGGTCAATGCAGCTAGCTATCAGGAGATTTTGGAGCATTTCATGCTTCCATCTGCTGAAAAGCTTCATGGAGATGACCTTCAGCATGACCTGGCACCTGCTCACAGTGCCAAAACCACTGGTAAATGGTTTACTGACCATGGTATTACAGTGCTCAATTGGCCTGCCAGCTCTCCTGACCTGAACCCCATAGAGAATCTGTGGGATATTGTAAAGAGGAAGTTGAGAGACGCAAGACCCAAGACTCTGGATGAGCTTAAGGCTGCTATCGAAGCATCCTGGGCCTCCATCACACCTCAGCAGTGCCACGGGCTGATTGCCTCCATGCCACGCCGCATTGAAGCAGTCATTTCTGCAAAAAGGATTCCCGACCAAGTATTGAGTGCATAACTGAACATAATTATTTGAAGATTGACTTTTTCTTTTTTTGTATTACAAACACTTCTTTTATTGGTCAGATGAAATATGCTAATTCTTTGAGATAGGAATTTTGGGTCTTCATGAGCTGTATGCCAAAATCATCAGTATTAAAACAATAAATGACCTGAAATATTTCAGTTGGTGTGCAATGAATCTAAAATATATGAAATTTTAATTTTTATCATTACATTATGGAAAATAACGAACTTTATCGCAATATGCTAATTTCTTGAGAAGGACCTGTATATTACTTTGCTGAGTGTCACTTTTTCATTCCAATGCAGACAAGGATCCAATGCAGGTCTACAGCAGAGTAAGATACATTATTATACACTGCTCAAAAAATAAAGGGAACACTTTAGGGAAAACAATGTAACTCCAAGTCCATCACACTTCTGTGAAATCACACTGTCCACTCAGGAAGCAACATTGATTGACAATCAATTGCACAAGCTGTTGTGCTAATGGAACAGACAACAGGTGGAAATTATAGGCAATTTGCAGGACACCCCAAATAAAGGAGTGGTTCTGCAGGTGGTGACCACAGACCACTTCTCAGTTCCTATGCTTCCTGGCTGATGTTTTGGTCACTTTTGAATGCTGGCAGGGCCACAAGTGGCTCAGGTAGTGCAGCTCATCCAGGATGGCACATCAATGTGAGCTGTGGCAAGATGCTGTGTCTAGATGCTGTGTAGTGTCCAGAACATTGAGGCGCTACCAGTAGACAGGCCAGTATATCAGGAGACGTGGAGGAGGCAATAGGAGGGCAACAACCCAGCAGCAGGACTGCTACCTCCACCTTTATGCAAGGAGGAGCAGGAGGAGCACTGCCAGAGCCCTGCAAAAGGCTACAAATGTGCATGTGTCCACTCAAACGGTCAGAAACAGACTCCATAAGGGTGGTATGAGGGCCCGACGTTCACAGGTGGGTGGGGGTTGTGCTTACAGCCCAACACCGTGCAGGACGTTTGGCATTTGCCAGAGAACACCAAGATTGCTCTTCACAGATGAATGCAGGTTCACACTGAGCACATGTGACAGACGTGAGTCTGGAGATGCCGTGGAGAATGTTCTGCTGCCTGCAACATCCTCCAGCATGACCAGTTTGGCGGTGGGTCAGTAATGGTGTGGTATTTCTTTGGGGGTCTGCACAGGCCTGCATGTGCCTGCCAGAGGTAGCCTGACTGCCATTAGGTACCGAGATGAGATCCTCAGACCCTTTGTGAGACCATATGCTGGTGTGGTTGGCCCTGGGTTCCTCCTAATGCAAGACAATGCTAGACCTCATGTGGCGGGAGTGTGTCAGCAGTTCCTGCAAGAGGAGGGCATTCCCCAGACCTGAATCTGATTGAGCACATCTGGGACATCATGTCTCGCTCCATCCACCAACGCCACGTTGCACCACAGACTGTCCAGGAGTTGGCGGATGCTTTAGACCAGGTCTGGGAGGACATCCCTCAGGAGACCATCTGCCACCTCATCATGAGCATGCCCAGGCATTGTAGGGAGGTCATTCAGGCACGTGGAGGACACACACTACTGATTCTCATTATGACTTGTTTTAAGGACATTACATCAAAGTTGAATCAGCCTGTAGTGTGGTTTTCCACTTAGATTTTTAGTGTGACTCCATATCCAGACCTCCATGGGTTGATAAATTTGATTTACAGAACGAAACGGGCTACTCAGGACATAATCCCATTGGTAGCCCCCTTCCAGACGAGATTACCCAGGCAAGAAACCGGGACAATGGCACGGGGGACCGGGCAGGTAGGCCGAAACAAAGCCCCACCGAACAGTCTCCTAGTCTTCACTTAAGGGGACAAAGGCACAAGTGCCTGCGACACCCTAAAACGACCAAGCCCCCAAGGGTAAGGCCAATGTACGCAACAGGCACTCAAACAGACGGGGCCCCAGGAGGACCACCAAGAGTTGTACGCTCACACAGACCAGGGCCAGCCTGGAGGATCCCTGGAGGATCTCTGTGCAAATTTTAGCCTCCTGGGATGAGTGGTTCCTGGGTTAGGGTCTGATAAATACCCCATATTAAGCCTGCTCAATGTAAAGGTCTCCCCCCGGTGAAGCTTTTGGTCAATAAGTCAGCAATGCAAGGTCTCACAGATATGGTTCAAGTATCTCTAGACTCGGTGGAGTGTGTAGAACATCCACGTGAAGTTTGATGGTCGTGGGATGAGAACTTCCTTTTTTCTTACCCAGAAATCTATTACAGTGTGTCTGAAAGCACTAATTTCCGATGGAGTTTTTGCTTAATAACCCAGGAATACAATGTGCCATGGTGATGGTTGAAGTGAATAACTCCTCAGGGAATGCTGGAGAACAAGCCTGTCAACGTTGATGGTCCTGGGATGAATGGTTGTAGTTAAATTGCCCGAGGAGGAATGTGTCGGGCCTTTATATTAGGTATGCCTGGCAATCATGGTATGTTTCAGTTAATAACCCAAGAACAGTAGGTCCGATCGGGATGGTTCAGGTATCTATCCATTCAGGACACCCTGGAAAACATGCCTATAAGATTCCATGGAGGTAAGACCAGGGGTTGGGGAGCTATTAAGCGTCAAAGCCTAAAAGGGGCTAAAAAACGGCTTAAACTGTTAATACATCAGTGGGGCAGTGTCTGAATGGTTCAACCAAGGTTTCATTCTGTAGATCTTATCCCGAGGAAGATGCACCTCAATGGGTTAAGGGCTGTGATTCTGCCCCTTGGAACTATTGGACTTATAATATGGATCTTTGGACACCTCCAGGATGAGGGGAGCCATGTTTCTCCGGTTAATAACCCGAGAACCGTATGTGCCTTCGGCATGTTTCAGGTATCTATCTGTTTAGTACATCCTGGATAAGGTGCCTATAAAGTGTCATGGAGGTAGGTCTAACGGTTCGGGAGTTGTTAATGGTCAAATCCGAAAAGGGGCTAAAAAACGGCTTAAACTGTTAATAAATCAGTGGGGCAGTGTCTGAATGGTTCAACCAAGGTTTCATTCTGTAGATCTTATCCCGAGGAAGATACACCTCAATGGGTTAAGGGCTGTGATTCTGCCCCTTGGAACTATTGGACTTATAATATGGATCTTTGGAGACCTCCAGGATGAGGGAAGACATGTTTCTCCGGTTAATAACCCGAGAACCGTATGTGCCTTCGGCATGTTTCAGGTATCTATCTGTTCAGTACATCCTGGATAAGGTGCCTATAAAGTGTCATGGAGGTAGGTCTAACGGTTCGGGAGTTGTTAATGGTCAAAGCCGAAAAGGTGCTCAAAAACGGCGTAAACAGTGAATAAATCAGTGGGGCAGTGTCTGGATGGTTCAACCAAGGGGTCATTCTGTAGTTCTCATACCCAGGAAGATGCACCTCAATGGGTTAAGGGCTGTGATTCTGCCCCTTGGAGCTATTGGACTTAGAATATGGATCTTTGGACACCTCCAGGATGAGGGGAGCCATGTTTCTCCGGTTAATAACCTGAGAGCCGTATGTGCCACCGGCATGGTTCAGGTATCTATTTGTTCAGCACACCCTGGAGAAGGTGCCTATAAAGTGTCATGGAAGTAGGACCAAAGGAGGGGGAGCTATTAAGCATCAAATCCGAAAAGGTGCTCAAAAACGGCCTAAACAGTGAATAAATCAGTAGGGCAGTGTCTGGATGGTTCAACCAAGGTGTCATTCTGTAGACCTCATACCCAGGAAGATGCACCTCAATGGGTTAAGGCAGGGATGTCAAACCAGTTCCACGGAGGGCCGAGTGTATGCTGGTTTTTGGTCTTTCCTTTCAATTAGAGCCCAATTAAGAACTAGACTGCCAGGTGAGGGGAGATCTTAACCAATTAGTAACCTATTCAATCAGTCAGGTACAAGGTAAGAGCGAAAACCTGCATACACTCGGCCCTCCGTGGAATCGGTTTGACACCTGTGGGTTAAGGGCTGTGATTCTGCCCCTTGGAGCTATTGTACTTAGAATATGGATCTTTGGACACCTCCAGGATGAGGGGAGCCATGTTTCTCCGGTTAATAACCCGAGAACCGTATGTGCCACCGGCATGGTTCAAGTATCTCTGTTCAGCATACCCTGGAGAAGGTGCCTATAAAGTGTCATGGAGGTAGGACTAAAGGAGGGGAGTTATTAACGGGGTAAACTGTTAATAAATCAGTGGCCCTTGGTTCAATACAGACTTTCAAGGTACCGACACGTCCAGAGTGATCCCCATAACATGTCTGTAAAGTTTCATGGAGGTAGGACCAGGGGTTCAGGAGCTATTAAGCGTGAAAGCCGAAAAAGGGCTAAAAAACGGGGTAAACTGTTAATAACCAGTGGCCCTTGGTCTGGTCCAGACATCCAGGGTACCGATACGTCCGTAATGATGACCAGAACATGCCCCTAAAAGGGCTTGATGATTGGACTTACCACCCTGGAGGAGCTAGGAGAAAAGAGACATGGCTGGAGCTTTCGGTACACTAACTCAGCCAAGCCCAATCCATGGGAGACAACCAAGGTACCCATGTTTTATCGTTAATAACCAGAGAACGGTAGGTCATGGTTCAGGTATCTATCTGTTCAGAACACCCTGGAGAACATGCCTAAAAAGTTCTAGGGAGGTAGGAACAATGGTTGGTAAGTTATTAAGCGTCAAAGCCAAAAAAGTGCTCAAAAACGGGTTAAAACGTGAATAAATCAGTGGCCCTCGGTCCAAGTCAGACTCCCTTATATGGAGGTGTTCGGAACACCCTGGAGAACATGGAGGTAAAGTTCCATGGAGGTAGGCCCAAGTGTTGGGGAGTTATTAAACGTGGAAGCCGAAAAAGTGCTCAAAATCGTGTTAAAAAGTGAATAACTGGTTGGCCCTTGGTCGGATCCAGACATCCAGGGTACCGACACATCCGTAATAATGCCCGAAACATGCCCCTAAAACGGCTTGATGATTGGACATACTAACCGGGAAAAGCGAAGGGAAGAGTAACACAGCTTGACCGTTGGGTAGTTTAACTCAGCCCAGACAGTGCCCCGAAACGGATTGTTGATTGTAAGTTCGCCCCCTGAGTTCCTGGAAGTCAGAAATTTTTGGTTACCAGTTCCCCAAAAGAGTTGACCTTTGGGTAGCTGAACTCAGCCCAGACGGATCCCCGAAACGGATTGTTGATGGTAAGTTTGCCCCCTGAGTTCCTGGAAGTCTGAAATTTTTGGTTAGCAGTTCCCCAAAAAAGTTAGGGTTACCAGCTCCCCGAAAAATAAATGTTTTTGTAAAATCTATAAAAAATAAAAAAAGCCTAAAATACAGAAACGAAATATATAGAAAAATTCAGAAAAAATATGGGTCACAACTTCCAATAGATAAACCAGTAAAAATCTAAACTGGGACAGGGGCAGCCAAAGACACTGGGACAGGGGCAGTCAAAGGCACTGGGACAGGGGCAGCCAAAGGCCCTGGGACAGGGGCAGCCAAAGGCCCTGGGACAGGGGCAGCCAAAGGCCCTGGGACAGGGGCAACCAAAGGCACTGGGACAGGGGCAGCCAAAGGCCCTGGGACAAGGGCAGCCAAAGGCCCTGGGACAAGGGCAGCCAAAGGCCCTGGGACAAGGGGAGCCAAAGGCCCTGGGACAAGGGCAGGCTCTGGGACAAGGGCAGGCTCTGGGACCGGGAAAGGCTCAGGAAATGGAACAGGCAATGGCAGAGGGACTGGTGCAGACAATGGCTCAGGGGCATACACCAGCTCGGGAACTAGGGCAGGCACCGGGACTGAGTCAGGCACTGGCACGGGGACTGGAGGAGGAACAAGGCAAGGCTCAGGCTCGGGGACAAGGCAAGGCTCAGGCTCGGGGACAATGCAAGGCTCAGGCTTGGGGACAAGGCAACTGATGGTGGTGTAGCGACCTCTGGTGACCGAGGAGAAGCGGGAGCGACCTCTGGTGGCCGAGGCGGAGCGGGAGCGACCTCTGGTGGCCGAGAGACTTGAGCGACCTCTGGTGGTTGAGACAGGGGAACTGTAGCGACCTCTGGTGGTCGAGACGGGAACTGTAGCGACCTCTGGTGGTCGAGACAGGGGAACTGTAGCGACCTCTGCTGGTCGAGACAGGGGAACTACAGCGACCTCTGCTGGTTGAGACAGGGGAACTGTAGCGACCTCTGCTGGTCAAGACAGGGGAACTGTAGCAACCTCTGGTGGTCGAGACTGGGTAGTGACCTCTGGTGGTCGGGGGACTTGAGCAGGAGTGGCCTCTGGTGGTCGGGGGTCTCGAGTGGGAGCGGCCTCTTGTGGCCGGGAGGCTTGAGCCGGAGCGGCCTCTTGTTGCCAGGAGGCTTGAGCCGGAGCGGCCTCCTGTGGCCGGGAGACTTGAGCCGGAGCGGCCTCTTGTGGCCAGGAGGCTTGAGCCGAAGCGGCCTCTTGTGGCCGGGAGGCGTGAGCCGGAGCGGCCTCTTGTGGCCGGAAGGCGTGAGCCGGAGCGGCTTTTTGTGGCCGGGAGGCGTGAGCCGGAGCGGCCTCTTGTGGCCGGGAGGCGTGAGCCGGAGCGGCTTCTTGTGGCCGGGAGGCGTGAGCCGGAGCGGCCTCTTGTGGCCGGGAGGCGTGAGCCGGAGCGGCCTCTTGTGGCCGGGAGGCGTGAGCCGGAGCGGCCTCTTGTGGCCGGGAGGCTTGAGCCGGAGCGGCCTCTTGTGGCCGTGATGCGGGAACAGCGGCGTCTTGTGGTCCAGGCATGGGAGCAGTGGCCTCTTGTGGCTGGAAGTAACCCCTTTTAATAGCCCGCTGCCCTATATTAGGGATATCCCAATCCTCGTCTTCAGAGGTTGCTGACCCATCTATAAGTGCTGAGGCCAGTGGCCATCTTGGGATCGGCCATCTTGGAACTGGGGCTGGTAGCCATCTTGGAACTGGGGCTGGTAGCCATCGTGGAACTGAGCCTGGTAGCCATCTTGGAACTGGGGCTGGTAGCCATCTTGGAACTGGGGCTGGTAGCCATCTTGGAACTGGGGCAAGTAGCCATCTTGGAACTCGGGCTGGTAGCCATCTTGGAATTGGGGCTGGTAGCCATCTTGGAATACTGGAAGGAGGCTATCTTGGGCTGGGAAGAGGGAGCCATCTTTGAAAGAGATGTGGGTGTCCTCGTGGTCTGGGCAGAAAGTTTGACAGTCTGGATTACCTGGAAAAGGTGGTCCCCATACAAGGGTTCTTCCTGGTCCAATCGAGGACCCCATTGTGCCTCCAGTACCCTCCTGTTCCATACTTCTTCCTCTGATGCTAACTCCAACAAGGAGGTCAGCAGTTTTGTCATTGTTGCCCATCTTATGGGAACAGAAGGTGCTGTGTAATGGCTGGTCATTTTAGGCGAGGTATTCTGTAACGATTACTCCCAGAACAGTTAGGAAGGATATCCCATAACAGTTAGAAAGGATAACAGTGTTTATTGAAATATAAAATCAGGAGTATGTTAAACGTACTGTACCTAAAATCAGGCAGTCAGACAGGTAGAGGTCCATAAACAAATCTAGGCAACGTTCAAAATCCAGGTAATAAGACAAGCAGAGGTGGGTACACGAAACAGGTATCAGACAGGCAGAATGATCGGCTAAGATCAAGCTAAGGTACAGAGGATAATCAAAGACAGAATTCGTAATACACTATGCAAGGTTCAGGCCAGAATAACAATCCAAGATTTGTATGCTCAGTAGGAAGAAAATGTATTACTTACAATACCTCGCGAACAGGCAATGGTGTGTGTAAGCCTTAAATACAGACTGGGTGAGAGAATTTGGGTGATTGAGTCCGGGTTATGGGAATTGTAGTTCTGAGCAGTCTAGAATAGGGAAGCTGTAGTTCTCAGGGAAGGGGAACTGGGGAATGTTACAACTGACAATTTGATAATTGAATTAATAGTCTATATTTTACTGATAACTTAAACTATGCTAAAATAAATGTTACTGGAATAATTTGAGGAATGTTTCATTTACATAGAACGTGTTGTCTTTCTTAAGCCGTAATGTACCTTCGCGTGAAGTGAAATCGATTCCTGAGCAATCGATGCCAAAAAATTCAGCACCTTCCCTTGGGACAGCGCCTTTGTAACATCGAACTTAAGAGGCAGCGGGTTAAGAAGCTTCCTAAGGGACACTTCGGGGAACACACTTAGTAACATAAACAACTTTGGTAAGATATACCTTTTTGAGTCTTCTTAGCGTATTCCAACTTTAGCAATGCAAATGCAAACTGTTGTTTGACCAAGTTAGCATTGGCTAGAAGCTAGCCATAGATACCATGAGAAGTGACTTTTCCCTAGTCAGTGGTGTAAAATATATAGTTGGATTATTGCATGTAACATAGTTCTTCTCCCTTGTTTTGTTGTGACTTTGCTATGTTGGGAGAAATGTGCTGGTTATTTTCGTAAGACAATCGGCTGATTAGTACTATTTACTGCAAAACAGAACGTTAGCCTACAGCATAACAGGCTCATATTAGCCAGCTAAACTTTTAGTACCCTGTTAGAAAAAATATGTAATGTTAGTTGGATTGTTATTTTGAAAGCATTATAAGGCCAGACGAATACGGGAGCGACGCAGGCAGAAATCTCTGGTAGAAAGCTAGCCATAGACACCATGAGAAGTGACTTTTCCCTTGTCAGTGGTGTAAAATATGTATTTGGATTATTGCATGTAAAATAGTTCTTCTCCCTTGCTTTGTTGTGACTTTGCTATGTTAGGAGAAATGTGCTGGTTACATTACTATTTACTGCAAAACTGTAACATTAGCCTATAAAATAACAGCTCATATTAGCCACTACACTTTTAGTACCCTGTTAGAAGAAATATGTAATGTTAGTTGGATTGTTATTTCGAAAGCATGATGAAGCCAGACGAATACGGGAGTGATGCAGGCAAAAATCACTGGTAAACATCAGTGTGGCTTTTCCCAGATAGAAGGCTCTTATGAAGGAAACATGTTTTCAAAGCAACCTTTTTCTTATCTTGTACTAACTAACATGGAAACAAGCTAGGTAAAGTCAGTAAATAGAACACTAACACAATGATGAACAAGTAAAAATAACAATCGAAATAACATGGTTTTACTGAATAATACATTTTTTACTTAATAATTATATATAAAGAAACCTCATTGCTTGACTATATACTCTGCTGTCTCAGATGACGACATATTGTATCCTACGTCGGCCACCGTAGCTTGGCTTTTGTGTTTGCAAAGGGAAGGGTAGGAAGTGAGTGACTGGCTACTTGCAATTCACAAACCATAACACTAGATGTCACGAGAAATTACACACTGAACCTTTAAGAGAACATAGGTGAAACAGGTGGTGAAACAATCACAACTCAGTAGCATGATCATTCTGATATTTGAATAGTGAGTCAGCAAAATGGTCAAGAGTACACACAGTACCTGTTTTGAGATTTCTTCCTCTCTTCCTCTTATCCCCTGCACACCTGGCAGATTTGCTGATCTGTCATCGTTTGTCACTGTGATCACTTCAACTAGCCATGTTTTTGCATTGCAACGTTGTCTGACAATTTGCTAACAGTTAGAGATGTAGATTAGAGCAGCATGTGAGAAATACAGGGGGCACTTGATATAGTTCTGTCAGTGCTCCAACAATAATCCATGTAGCAGGATGAAGGGTTGTGTCCACAGGCATTTTGGTATTTCAGTCGCCTGGTTAACTGTTTTTTAAGCCACTTGAAAATGAATGGGAGGCCAAATATTGGTATCTGAATGTCATCATTGAAATGCGTAGTGGACAGAGCCCCTTTAGAGATTTTAATTGCTGGCTGCGTACAAATTTGCATCCTTTGTGACTGCCTTGTCCACATGTGCCAAGAGCTGGCCCTTCTTGTCAGGTACTTTGTGTGACTGTTTCGATATCAGCAGTGCTACTAGAGACAAAGTGATGTATCCCAGTCTGTTTTGAAGTCACTAAATGTAATTCAGACAGATTAAAAATTAATAAAAGATCTCATCCTTTTCCATGTCACCTAAAATAACATTCTTTGGTCAGTGTCTTTTATCTCCTTTCCTCTGTAATTAGACACAAACTAGGACTTGAACACATCTGTTTTGCATTTAAAGTCCTGCTTAACTAATCATGGCAAACCACAGAGCTATAAACATTCTATTAACAAGCAGACAGGGCTCTCCTGTAACCATTTAGTCTTCTCATGTTCCCTCTCAAAACATGCCTGTCCTCTGTGTTCTACTCTAATTTTAACACATGGTTCAGTGCACATGTATTTAGGTACTAATGGCTTTGGGGTAAGTTATTACCTCCTATAAGTCACAAGCCTGGATTGTTCTTCACCCCTCATGATATTCACAATGTAGTAACCACATGGCTGCACCGTCAAGACACAACTTGATGTTTTCTTATCCTCAACACATCTAAACAGAGCAAGGACATTTTGAATTTGTTGGTTATATAGGAAAGGTGGGTTGAGCCTGGATGGTGACGTAAAACTGACTGGATTATTTGCAGTATTGATGATACTGACTATATAACTCTAAATGGAACTATTAGTACAGTAATATTGAATGTCTCATAGAAAGGATGGTTAGACAATACTTATGGATCACAATTTCAAATTGTGCTACAGATTGTCAATGAAGTTAAGATCAACAAGAGCAGCTTTGACCTGCCAAACTGTTGTACATTCACATAATTATTGTTGCGCAACTTCTTGTTTTGGCCCTAAGCTAGAGTGAACTTTTCTGTTGAAAGTTGAATTTTCTCCCTTGTTTTTCTTGAAGTATTTCCCTCTCTCCATACTTTCAGTATGACCCTTCTCAATGCATTCTCATGGCAAGACTTGGGTAACCATATGTAATAGAAAATAAGTAGGCAGACTTACACGATATGGCCAATCAAAACGTTAGTTTTTTTACATATTGAATCTCCACACTGGTACACTTCCAAGAATCAACCAATTGTTTACAATTGAAACTACTTGTGAATGTTTAGTTTAGGGATAATATGCCAGGTTAGTGAGGTTAAGGTTAGGGTAAGGTTAAGGTAAACTGACTTTCTTTACGTTTTGTAAACTTATGAGCCATACGTGTTCCTGGCTCCGTAAATGTCACATATGTTGATTTTTTGTATAATTTTGTACATATCGCCATGAGAATAACCTGCCCTGCTTTATCTAGGTCTCATTTTGTTTCTGTAACGTTGTAGCAATTTAAGCTAGTCTTCAGAGAATATATCCGGCTCGCTTCCAGTTAAGTTTACAGTCACAAGCTGACCTGAAATAATGCAGAGATTTACATCGGTCCATCAGACCTGAAGTTCTGATATCCCCAAGATTGGAGAGTATCTGATGCATTTCTAGGACAATCATCATGTAGGTATTTCATACACATTTATGTACACAGTGTTGGAAGTGTTGGATAGATATATTTGCTCGGAATATGTCCCAATTTTAACTAAAAAGTTCAATATAATGTAACTGAATACAGTATATCCAAGACTTTTGGACACAGGTTACATCAACCTTTTATTCTTCTTCTTGTCTTCTCGCATTTAAAAAAAGGTATACAGGAAATAATGTACTATATGCTTTTTATATTATCCAAAAGGTTTTGACCAGACAAATAAGTGTTTTTATCAGGGCGATAACCTGGGGGAGGGCTATGAGATTTTAGAAAGGGGACAAACTGTCTGCACTCCTCCTTCCTTTGGCTATCTTTTTGTTTAATTTTTTGAAAATGCCAGAGTAACAGTTTATGCTGACAATATTTTTCGATGTTGACCAATGTATTCAGACCAGCAGACAGCATGAACATCATTATGTAGTATGATATAGGCCACCTCTGTCATTATTATTACTGTGGTTGAAACATTTTCTTGATGGGGAGGGTATCACAACATGTTTCAAATATAACTGATAATAAGTGTTAACCCTTTCCTCGGGAATGATTAAACATTGCACATGATCTACATACACGGTAAAAACTGCAGAGTTAATTTTACTCTAACTAGATATAATTTGGTCCCACTCTATTTTAATCATATAAAATATGCTTTACTCCACTCAGAGTTAAATTTATTTGAGTGCCTTGTCTTTTAGGTCAATCAATTAAAATGTTTTTACAAAGCCCTTTTAACAACAGCAGTCGTCACAGAGTGCTTTGACAGATACCTGGCCTAAAACCCCCAAGAGGAAGCAACAACAGGTGATGCACAGTGATAAACAATTTAAGTCTAAGTGGAGTAAATCATATTTTATTCAAAATCAAATGTTATCTAGTGACAGTAAAATTAACTCTGCAGTTTTTACTGTGTAGTAGCACATGGACATTCATGTTGCCTGAAAGACTATACAGGCAACATTTGAAATACCTGGTGATTCCCTCATCCTATGGTGACATCTTCGATTGTTAGTTCAACACATGTCCACATCTATGAAAAAATCAAGAACCTCATCACACTTTAGGTGACTGTATTTAAATTGTAGTGTGCTGACATAGGAATTGGCTGAAGTTGCTTTTGGTTTTCTATATACCATTTTCCATGATTTATTCAGTTAACATTCCATTTTGGTGTGCATTTCAGTATCATTGTGGGTCCTCTATTGATAAAAACTTTCAGATTTAGGTTAGGAATCTGGAAGTGTTTATATGTCAGGTATGAAATTATACTATAATGAATTCTAACTTCTTTGTTAGCTCAGAGTGGGGCATCATTGCCCTCTACTGGTGATGTGTCATTAGAAGGTTCCTGGAAGGGAGCATCATTATGGTACACTTTATTACACAAGAATGCACATTTACACACACAACTCAGATACATATCAAAAGACAGAGCAGAGCTTTCAAAGGCAATCATGATAAAAACAAATCTTAAAGCTCAGTTAACAATGAAACTGTCTAGAGGGAGTACATTTGACCATTTAGAACAGCATGCGTTCTGCAAGGAAACACTGTTGCATAACATTGTTTCAGGATTTCACTATAAATCAAATCCTATTTAGAGTATATATTTATCTGTGGGCCCTTTGTTGTACATTCTTTCACATATGGTGTGCAGACCACCTATCTGGAAAAGAACAAAGTTCAGGCTGTAGTCAAGTCCACATAAGCAAAAGGTAAACATTTTGGCCGGACAAATTGCTCTTCTGTAAAAAAGCTGTCAAAGAGGAATTGCTCATGAAAGCATTATCACTTAAAAATGCTGTTGATCAACTTCAGTGTTCAAAGTCCCTCTGTGAATTATTTTGTTGAAATGTTTGTGCTTGTATTCATCTGAAACGGAGATACAAGCATTTAAATGCAGTTTTTGTGTAGATTACATTCACATACATGCTATATTACAGCTCAGAAAGTTCCATGAAATGTAACAATACCCATAACACACATTCAAATTGTATCCATGCCTTGCACTATTCTTGAACAGAGGAACATCACTTAATTTTGTATAGCACTTTTTTCTATTCAATATGTTTTGGTTTTTGTCCCCAATTTTACCTCATTTGCATCTCTTCTCCAATTTCACTATAAGTAATTCATAAAATATATTATTTTCCCAATTTCTGTTTGATATTGAAAGACAAATCAAGCAATGTAGCCCAAAGGACTCTAGATGATGCATAGACAATTTTCCATTCAAGCTTTCTCTGGTCTGTACTAGGTCTGTAGGCATGCATTCTCCAATGCCAATAGAAACTAATAATAATTCCTGTCCCACAGTACATTTTAGAAGATTGTGTTACTGGTATAAAACCAAAAGATCAAGTACTTCCTTAAGCATGATATCCCTCAGAGAAAAGAAAGGCAGAGAAGGCGAATAACTGAGTGGGAGTGATCTAATACACAACTACATAGTGTAGTATGTGTTGTACATATAAAGTATGTATAGACCCACATGATTAGAGGGCAAAATCAACACAAGTGGTGTGTGCCATTATATAACCATTACTGGACGCATCCACTCTCTCTGTGGGGCCCCAGGGACCCCCTGTTATTGCCATATCCCTTCCACTGTGTTTGATGCAGGAACAACAAAACAGATCAATCAGCACTGGCGATTTGATAGCAACAGGGTGGCAGCCTCCAAGTGAAAAAATACTGCCATTGCAGTTTGTTATTGCAGGGACAGCCAGGCATGTTTATATGAGAATGTTCGAGCAAAGGAGAGTTTAACGATCCGATGACAGCCTGTCACTTCAGAGAGAACTCCTGCTACTTCTATCACTCTGGCATTTTTTGGCCTACAAGACTGCAGCCAATGCAGCCTGGCTCCAGGGACCAACGCCTGTTTCTGTCACTGATTCTCACTCAGATGAGTTAACTACGAGTTTTTAAATTAGGTCATTAGTTGTCATGGACGAACACTCAGGGGAGCTGGTATGAGGGCCAGTTTCTTCCCGTGTGTATAGTTTGTTAGGTGTCTGTGTTTCCCTGTTTTTTTCATCATCTGACTTTATCATATTTCAGTTGCCCAAAAGATCACTTATTAGCCAAAGCTGCAGCTACTATCCAATCTTTCAGTCTATTTAAGTATTTTGTAGTGTGTTATTAGCTGTCAGGTATTGTTGAATTTACAGTAAGTCTGTGTGTTTAATGTTGTTATATCCATCGTTGTTTGTTATTTTGTGCATGGTGTTTGCCAACTGAACACAATTTATTTTCACCTCCTTTGCGTCTGTGTCATTTAATCCTGCTTTGCGCACAATACCGTTACATAAGTAGCTACTCATCATTGATATGTGGCGCTAGATACGTACAAATGTACAGTAAACAGCAGGGTCATCCACTTCGGTCCTGGAGGGCCGAAACACTTCTTTTGTTTTACCTAGTAGTTAATTGCAATCACCTGCTTTCCCAGGTATAAATTAGTCTCTTATTAGAATGAGAGAACAAAAATCAGAAGTGTTTTGGCCATCCAGGACCAGAGTTGATGAACCCTAGCATACAATATGTATCTTGTTAGATTTGACAAAAACATATGTTTTTCAGAAAGGATGGTTTATAAACCATAAAAACCTATAAAATATCTGAATGCATTTGAACATTTGCACAAACCCCATAAAAAGCTGTGAGGATGAAAGAGGACATACTGAATGAGGATACTTAATGGTGGAGGAGCTTTCCTTAAAGGACAACTCTGGCACAGAAAAAGAACCTAGGGGTTAATAACACATTGGTACTGATTTGACCGTTCTCTGGGATATGTTTTCATGCTAATCAAATGTGCCCTGTTTTAGTGCAAACTGATAATTACCTTATAACACTAGTTGTAAGGGCATGGATTAAATAAAAATAAATCTCTATTTTATACCACTAACAAGGCTTAAAATAGAACCACACTTCCATGTTAGCATAATAAGGGGTCCCTACATGTAAACCAAAGCATTGAAAACTTTGTAAGTGTACAGACATTTTATTTTAAAACATTTTTAAAAGACAGTACCGTTTGCGTATACAGCCAGGCACCATCTTGGGGAAACAGACTCGACCAGTCAAACCACCAATGCCGTGCTACTAATGTGTTATTAACCCCTAGGTTCATTTTGCTCTGGAATTGTCCTTTAAACTAACTGGCTCTAATGATGGACAACAGCACCCTTGTGTGGTAGATAGAGAAAGGTAAATAAAGATGATCAGGTATGGAATGATATTTTCACATTTATGTATATTGTAAAGAATTTGAGAAACCTCAACATTTGCAATTTAGTTTAATTTGATAAAAATGATTTTGTGTTCTCATAAACAAGTGATAGAAGATGTGAGATTCACTACTGGAATACTAGAACCTCTTATCGGTTGCAGGCTTGGCCATAAGGCGGGTCCGCGTGTTCTTCTCAGGCCTCAGCAGGATGATGTAACACTTGGGAAGAAAGAGGCAGGCCAGCAGCCCGTAACTGGAGGCCAAAATAGCAAACACCTCCGTGGCGGTGGAGTACTTCCCTGGAGAGCTGATGTAGGCAGGGATGAAGCCCACCCACACAGCACAGAAAATGAGCATGCTGAAAGCAATGAGCTTGGCCTCGTTGAAGTTGTCTGGAAGTTTCCTGGCCAAGAAGGCAAATAGGAGACAGAGAGAGGCCAGCAGGCCGATGTAGCCCAGCACCATAGAGAAAGCCAGGGCTGAGCCCTCATCGCACAGGAGGATGATAGGGTTACTGTCATGTGTCATTAATCTGCGTGGAGAGGGAGGGGCCACAACCAGCCACACAGCACAGATCACCACCTGGTGGAGAATAGTTAATGTACACAGGAAGTTTTGCTCACACTGGCAGTTTGTAGAGACTCACACTTCATCCAATATTTAATACCAATCAATTTATTTTTCCTGCAGTCTGAATAGGCAAATATCCCATAAAATTAGGTATCATTAATATCTGGTATTACTTCAGATACATATCGGATATCCAGCGGTGTTGTACAAATAATAATTTTCAGAATGTCTGCTGCATCAGTGTTGATGATGTCAATTTGCATATACTCCAGAACGTCATGAAGAGTAATCTGATTAATTGCAATTAATTGCAAGGTCCCTCTTTGTCATGAAAATGAACTTAATCCCGCCCCCCAAAATAACCACTGCATTGCAGCCCTGCCACAAAAATGACTACATTCTTTAAACTGTAGGCAGAATATTGTAAATGTGGCAAAAGCAACACACTATTTTCTCCAATAAACAACAAAATTGATTTGTTATATATTTGTCCACATGAAAAAGCAGATCTTTACCATTCCAAAAATAACAATAACTAATTTTCAACAAAAATTAAAAGTTAAGGCCTTTTGCCTTTTTTTGTTGCTAATTACCATGGAACGCAAACAGTGGGGAATAGAAGAATGACAGTTTAGGGTAAAAAACTATGATCAATGGGTAAAAGCTACTGCCAGAAGGATGACGATGTAGGGTTTGAATGCAAGCTCAGGGTTTCAGGTGGCATTGTGAAGCTAAGATTTACCATGTGGAATCTGCCCTATGATTTGCCATGACATTTCCATTGTTTGACACATCTAGACTTCACATGACATTTGTACATTTGTAAGTAAATGTGCCTACCTGGACCAGAGTGCAGAGGGAGATGAAGGCTCTCTGCTGTGAAGGCCCAAACCATTTCATGACATTACTGCCTGGAAGTGTAGCCCTGAAGGCCATTAACACCACTAGTGTTTTCCCCAGAACACAAGAGATGCAGAGGACAAAGGTGATACCAAACGCTGTGTGGCGCAGCATACAGGACCACTCAGAGGGTCGGCCAATGAAAGTTAGAGAACACAGAAAACACAGAGTCAAGGAGAAGAGCAGTAGGAAGCTCAGTTCAGAGTTGTTGGCCCTGACAATGGGAGTGGCATGGTGACAGGCGAATATGAGGATGACCGTGGCTGTGCACAAGGTCCCCAAGAGTGCCACTGAGAGCAGGGTGATTCCCATGGTGTTGCCGTAGGACAGGAAATCAACCTGTTTACCGATGCAGACTGTACGATTCTTGTTAGACCAGAACCCAGGCAGGCACCTCACACACTCGATTGCATCTGGATGACATAGAGTATACCATTGATTTTTCATCAGTCTGTCTGGGCAGTTCCAACAAACATCCATGCATGCTTTGTTGACTGATCCTACCTGTCTGATTGCTGATCTCTCCTGCTCCACAGTCCACACAGTCAAAGCAGCAGACAGGGATGTGAGGCCTACTGGCCTTCCGGGTGCCTGGCAGACAGCTACTACTGCACACTGAAACAGGAATCTTGGAGAGGGCAGAGATCAAGCACTATACCAGTCAGAATGAAAAACACACACATGCACAAATGCAAGCAGAACATGTACGCCTACTCATAACTATCTTATTAAAACATCTCCTATCACCACAAAATTTAAAAGGATACTGCTGAAATGGAAAGTTTAATTATAAAAACAATTTCATAAATACTATTACCAGAAGTATTGAATGTATATAAGTAAAAATAACTGTTCAGATTTCTGTATGGGCTTTACTGTTGTCTGGTTGCTGTTCCAGATGATTTTCTCCTCTATATGGAGTCTCTTTCCACCCAGGCTGGTGGACTCATCAAACTTGCCCACAGTGACAAACTCCACCTGACCCTTGTCTCCCAGCTGCCAGTTCACCAGGTCGTACACAGGAAACGGGTCGCCATTTTCATCAAATTTATTCACATCACCGTATGGGTCAATGAAGTCCACATGCTTCAGGTACTGCAGGAGCTGAGAGACACAGAGGAATATAAAATAATTTTAAGGTGTCAAAGCAATTGGTCAATTGGCTGCACAGTTGTTACATTGCCAGGATTCTGTCATTCCCTCATCATTTCACTTACAGGTGGGCATATAAAAGGTCTGGATTTAATTTCAAGTGTGGCATTTACATTTGGAATCTGTGCCTGCACTTCTAAACAAAAGACGGATGTCAAAAGTGTCCAAAAGCTTAGCAATTTTGGCATATACATCATCCTTATGAAACAGAGATCTTAAAAATGTGCAAGATTAACAATTTTAACTGAAGATTGACAGAGATAATTTACGAAAGAAATGTGTTGTATGTCTCAGGACCCAGATGTAAATGTCATCACGGTGCATTTTTTCTAAAAATATAGTTTCACAAGCAAAGCTACAGCTCATTGGCTGTTCAATCAATCACTCTAAAATGTTAGACTCATGTGGCCAGCTCCTTACCAACATTATTTGATTTGGATCCAGTATCCTATCTCAATATATGGCTTTTTAGGGTTCTTTCAAAGAGGATGTAGAAAAATAAAAACTGAAAATAAATATGCATTTTCTTTATTTCATCATGTGCCATATTCACTGTGTATATTTATTTGAAATGAATTTTACATATCCAAAAAATTTCAAAGTCTTTTCTTTAAAAAAATATCAACCATATGTTTGTCCTTGCCTCAGGTCCAGTGTAACAAGAGGTTAACTTTGGGTATGTTTTTTAGGGAGAATTTGACAATTAGGGGGCGATCCCTAACAGGTTAACAAACAACATGAAGTCCAAAGCATACTGTACATGCCAACCTACACGTACATTTACACAATTTCAAGTCAAAGTACACTGGTACGAAATACTACACTTAAATACCCAACATTTTTATTTGCCAGTGTTTATTTTTATTGAAAGTTAAAACTAATATTATTAGTGTTGAGCCACAGGATTCGGGTGAGGTAAAAAAAATCTCATGCCGGTGTTTAGCTAGTCATAGTGACACAGCTGCTGGAGTCACTCAAGGAAGCTCCGCCTCGTCCGTTGGAAATGACCCACCACTTATGCGTAAGGAAACAGGTCAGGTAAATGACAAAATTGTTTGTCAAATAAATACATGTTTGAGAATGTTATGTGTTAGGGGCTAGTCAAACAAATAGCTAACCAACATTGTCATAGTTTGCTAGCTTTTTTATTTTAATTTTTTGAAAGTGTGCATACTCTATGTTGTTTTTTGTGTCCATATTGAGATGGTGGAATGCCCACTTCTCAAATGCTGTGCACCACCGTGAAACACCAATCATAGTTTAGTATTCATTTTAGAGCGGAACTGCAAAATAAAAAAACACTGGGTTCCATTCACTCCGGTCCCGAGCGTAATACGAGCCCGTCCTCCCCTATTAAGATCCACCGACTGCGGCTGATATATATATATATATATATATATATATATATATATATATATATATATAGAATATACATATGTAATATATGTATACAGTGGGTTTAGAAAAGTATCACCCCCCTGTAAAATGATCACATTTTGTTGCTCTGCAGCCTGAAATGAAAACGGACAGAAACAGTTTTTTTTTCATTCAGCTGTATATACAACTCCTAACATCCAATTAAAAGATATATTACCAATTTGTCAGAAAAAAATAAATTATAAATAAAAAAACAGAATCAATGAGTTGGAAAAAGAATCACCCCCTCCTAAAAATGTAATTATTAATTAATCACCAATAATAGCACAGAAAGCCAATTGAATTTCAACTGTGATCAGATGTGGTAGTTTTGATTAACAAACTTTTCCTTAAGCATTTCAGTCCTTGGTAGTGCAACTGAAGACAACAATTAACTATGGGTGGCAAGGCATTGTCAAAAGATTTACAGGATAAAGTTGTGGACAGGCACAAGTCAGGAGATACTAAAAAATTACAAAGGCTTTATCATTGCCTAGAAGCACAGTGTAGTCCATTTTTAAGAAGTAGGTGGTATTTGGTACAACACAGACCCTCCCTGGGTCATGACGTCGCTCCAAACTGGATGAAAGAGCCAGGAGGAAACTGGTCAGAGAGGCTACCAAGAGGCCTACAGCAACTCTGAAACAGTTGTATGAATTCATGACAAAGAGTGGTCATTGTGTGCATGTGACAACAATATCACAAATTCTCCACAAATATGGCTTGTGCATGGGAGGGTTGCAAGAAAAAAGCCACTCCTCAAGAAAGGCCACATGCAGTCACGACTGAGCTTTGCCAGAACGCACCTTGAAGATTCTAAGTCCACGTGGAAAAAGGTGTTATGGTCAGATGAGACTAAAATGGAATTGTAGGGATGTCAAGCAATGTCTGGCGAAAATCCAATACAGCTCACCATCTAAATAACACCATTCCTACAGCATGGAGGTGGCAATATCATGTTATGGGGTTGTTTCTCTGCAGCAGGGACTGGAGAACCTGCTGCTCTCTGCCAGAAAGTTGTCGATGGGAAGAAGATATACCTTCCAACATGACAATGACCCAAAGCACACAGCAAAACTGACCACTCAGTGTTTGAAGGATAAAAAGGTAAATCTCAATGCATGGCCTAGTCAGAGCCCAGATTTTAACCCCATTGAAATTCTGTGGAATGACTTGAAGACAGCAGTCCACAAATGATCACCATCAAATTTAACTGATCTTGAGCAATTCTGCAAAGAAGAGTGGTCAAATATTGCAACGTCTAGATGTGCAAAGTTAGTAGAAACATATCCCAACAGACTAAAGGTTGTAATTAAAGCAAAAGGTGGTGAACCTTTTTCCAACTCAGTGATTGTTTTAAAAAAAAATTCGGACATGTCAGTGTTATATCTTTCACTTCGATGTTATAAGTTGCACCTAGTAAATACTGCTGAATGAAACAAAAACGGTGTCTGGCTGCAAAGCAACAAAATGTGATTATTATACAGGGGGGTGATTATTTTCTATACACAAAAAATGAAAGTCTAATCTTATGTGCATATGTTGATTGTTTCCTTTGACATCCATTGTGGTGGCATCCATAGCCAAAATTATTTAGATTTTGTCACTGATCAAATATTTTAGAATGTATTTTTTTTTAACGTGTGCATATATTTAAAAGTATCACTTTTTCTTGTTAAACTGTCAGTTGGTTGAGCCCACTACCTGCCATGGTTGTATCCTTTCAGTGTCAGGGCAGGCCTTCGGAGGAAAGGGCCCACGCCCTGTCTCACAGCTTCTCATATCATGCAGTGCATTGGCGATGGTGTAAACAGCCTTATAAACATTATATGATACCCTCAGCTGAGAAATGTCGGAGTAAATGTTGCTCACATTTTCCAATGACTCAGAACCCGAACATAAAGGTTTATGCCCCTGACCGCCTTTAAGCCTTCCTGTATCTCCCTGTAGGCTACACCCAAACACCTCCTCCCAAAAGAGGGGTAGAAATGGGTCCTGAGAGGTGTCTGGGCTCCAGGGGTTCAAGCGCATCAAGAACTTATAAAGCCCAGGAATGTGCACAGCATGGCGGACGCCGAAACCCAATGAGCCCTGGATAATAGGGAGGAAGCGGGGAGGGGTGGAGAGGACGGGGGCTGTGATCCAGGCCTCGCTGGCCAGCCACTGCACTCCCCTCAGGCCTTGCCGCAGAACCTCATCAAACAGCGCTACAACATCCTGCTCCAGGGCAAAAACCAGGACCACTTTGGCCTCTGAGGACCGGATCCGGGCCACAATAGAGGCAATGGCTCCATTCACCGGGTTCTTCGGGATGATTTCATGGAGGGCCATGCACACACCAAGCTTCTGGACCTAGATTTGGATATTAGTAATTAAAAAAAAAGTACATTCATTCACATTCAAATTTTATAATAACCCACAAAGGACACCAATTGTTCACAAACCTTCTCTGAAAATATCTGGGACCCTCCAAGTCCATCTGCATCATCCCCGGCGACCACACCCACCCAAGTCCAGTTAAAGTGCTGGACGAGTTGCACCAGAGCATTCACCTGCAATTTATAGTATAATTGCTACCAAACCGGATAGATTGGTGGTTAACAGTGTGTGTTATGGGATGCATTTGATTACATCACACAGGGAAGGAGAAATCACCTGGAATAAGTCACTGGGCATGGTCCTAAAAAAGGCAGGGAACTCTGCCGTGTTACTGAGACATGCACAGCTAGAGAAATAACTAACCTGGTAAGAGAAAGAGAGCAAAACAAATGTTTCAATAATAATACTTTTACTAATATATGTATGTAACATACAGAAACCATGCAGAAACCTCAATAGAAATATTTATACATGTACGTTATAATGTTTCTTTTAACAAAATGAATTTAGCATGGATAGCGGACTGGTAGTTTCCCTGGTAGGACAGGCTGATCAGACCTGCAAAGGGCCACAGCGTTTGGTAAACGTGCTTGCTTTATTTTTTATCTTTTTATCTTTTTATTTTTTTATGATTTTTTATCTAATATTTTGTATCAGCCTGGACTTGTCAGCGGTGCTTACCGAGTGAGCTGCATGTCTCTTTCTCTCTCACAAAGGTAACTCAATTGGATGGACCAAAAAGTTTTCTCTTTGAATTGTTTGTTCCTTACACTAACATATCAAAATGCATATGAAGAGAAAAAAAAAGCTGATGATGCAGATGAGAAATTAAAACTGTTTCTCAGGCTAGAGACCACCAAATTCAACAAAATCATGGATGAGTCCTGTGTCTTTAAGGTATCTTCTGTCAGTTTCGAGAAAGAAAGACAACAGGCTATAGTAACAAATACACTCTAAAATCATCACACTATACAAAATATTATTCAATACTTTTTAGGCTATTAGCATATATAAATTAAAGTAGCATTTTTTTTCCTAGGCTATTTTAAATTAAATCTCCTTATAATTTGAATTAGAGGCTTGCTGTAGAAAATAAATTGGAAAAGTATATTATCTTTAACACCAAGCATATCTGCGGACTCTGTTGATTTTCTCCTTGATTCCTTTAACGCAAAAGTTAAGAGTGCAATTGATGATATTGCTCCTGTAAAAGTCAGGAAGAAAAATGGCAGACAGAAGGCACCATGGAGAAACTCAACAACAGTTCAAAATTTGAAGAGAAATTGCAGAAAATCTGAGCGCATGTGGTGGAAGACAAAACTTGTCCATTATGACATCTATAAAACACCCTTCATGCCTTCAATGTAGAACTAGGGAAAGCCAGACAGAACTTTTTCTCAAATATTATAAACAGCAACTTTAACAACACACGCACTCTTTTTGCTACTGTAGAGAGATTAACAAACTCCCCAAGTCACATTCCCAGTGAAATGCTCTCAGACAGTAAATGCAGTGAGTTTGCTTCATTCTTCTCAGAGAAAATCAATAATATCAGAAAGGTGATCAGCACATCTTTAAGTTGCGCTGAGGTCAGACAGATCAGACCACAACCTCAGAAATGAGTCACTATGTCTGTTTTCGAAGGAATTAATGGTAACATTCTGAAAAAACAGTACAGCACCTAAAAACATCAACCTGCGCCCTTGACACACTTCCCACATCTTTTTTTAAAAGTGTGTTTAACTGTTTAGAAGCAGATCTCCTAGAATTGGTAAATTTCTCACTTCTTTCTGGGACTTTTCCAAAGCCCCTAAAAACAGCAGTTGTTAAGCCCCTCCTGAAAAAGAGCAATTTGGATCACATCGTACTGAGCAACTACTCGTACTGAGCATCGTACTCAAATCTCCCTTTTATAGGCAAGATCACTGAAAAAGTTGTTTTCAATCAGCTGAACAAATTCTTAAGCTCAAATGGACACTTTGACAATTTTCAATCTGGCTTCCGACCAAATCACAGTACAGAGACAGCGCTCGTAAAGATAATAAATGATATTCGTGCTGGTACTACTCGACCTTAGTGCTACATTTGACACTGTCAACCACGACATACTTCTTGACAGGCTGGAAAACTGGGTCGGGCTTTCTGCGTTGGTCCTAAAATGGTTCAGGTCATACCTAGATGCGAGAGGTTACTATGTGAGTATAGGCAATTATAAGTCTGAGTGGACATCCATGACGTGGAGTCCCACAAGGCTCAATTCTCACGCCATTCCTATTCAACCTGTATATGCTCCCACTGAGCTAAATAATGAGAAAGAAACAAATTGCTTACCACAGCTATGCAGACGACACCCAGCTCTACTTAGCCCTATCGCCTAACGACTATAGCCCCATTGACTCCCTATGTCAATGCATGCCAAAACTTTCTTCAGTTAAACAAAGAGAAGTCATTGCATTTGGAAACAAAGATGAAGTTATCAAGGTGAACACATACCTTGATGCTAGGGGTCAAACAACTAAAGATCAAGTCCGGAATCTTGGTGTGATTCTGGAGTCAGACCTTAGCTTCAGTAGTCATGTTAAAGCAAAAACTAAATCAGCATATTATCATCTTAAAAATATCTCAAGAATTAGATGCTTTGTTTCCAGACAAGACTTAGAGAACCTTGTTCATGCTTTCATCACCAGCAGGGTAGATTATTGTAATGGCCTCCTCACTGGTCTTTCCAAAAGACCATAAGATAGTTACAGCTCATACAGAATGCTGCGGCCAGGATTCTAAGCAGAACCAGGAAATATGAGCATATCACGCCAGTCCTCAAGTCTCTACACTGGCTCCCAGTCACATTTAGGATAGACCTTAAAGTATTATTACTGGTATATAAATCACTCAATGGCCTAGGACCTAAATACATTGCAGATATGCTCATTGAATATAAACCCAACAGACCACTCAGATCATCAGGATTACATCAGCTAGAGATACCAAGGATTCAGACAAAACGCAGAGAATCTGCTTTTAGCTACTATGCCAGCCGCAGCTGGAACCAGCTCCCAGA
>JACXGM010006739.1:11816-32299 GCA_016801145.1 Umbra pygmaea | reverse complement strand
GTGTCCGGGTTGTCATATGTTCATATTAAATATAATTGCATTTTACATAATAGTTCCCTGGAATCAAAATTTCTGAGATTTTGGGTTGAGTTATAAATATTTTTTGTGGGTAAAAATTCTGATAATGATCTGAAATCTCAAAGGTCAAATGTACTTTATTTGTCACATACACATACATGTAGCGAAATTCATTCTCTGCATTTAACCCATCCCTCAAGGGAGCAGTGGGCAGCCATTTACAGCGCCCGGGAACCAACTCCAGATCTAAGCCAGTGCCCGTCATCAGGGGCACTGACTGGAGAACCTAACCTGCATGTTTTTTTTTTTGATGGTGGGGGAAACCGGAGCACCCGGAGGAAACCCACACAGACACGGGGAGAACATGCAAACTCCACACAGAAAGGCCCGGGACGACCGGGGTTCGAACCCAGAACCTTCTTGCTGTGAGGCCACAGTGCTATCCACTGGGCCACCGTGCCTATAAGTTTCTTTCACTGGAATCATTATAATTAAATTTTCTACACTATTTATGCTATTTAGCTTAGTATTTGTAATGTATAATATGCACTGCAAAATTTATTTTATGGAACACTCAAATCACACATCAGGTCTCGATGAACAGAACATATTAAAGATCAAAATCTTTACATTGTTTAATTTATTGAGAACCAAACAAGAACAACGGTCAATGGAAACCAAAATCACCAACTGTTTGATGGCTGGATTCAAACTCTCACTGAAAAATCAAAGTAAACATCTGAAATCACAGGCTGTTCAAACTTGCGTGACTTTCATCGCATCAACTCATAATGTGACTCTGTAGTGTGTATGGCCCCAACATGCCTGTATGCACTCCCAACAACGTCCGAGCATGCTCCTGATGAGATGGTGGATGGTGTCCTGGGGGATGGTGGATGGTGTCCTGTCCAGGTCTCCTCATGTAATGGCCCATCTCCTGGTATCTTCTCCATGCTCTTGGGACTATACTGGGAGACAGAGTGAAACTGAAACAGAATCAGGAAGGATAGATAAGGAGAGAGCAATTGTCTGTGGCCACCACCTGCAAAACCATTACCTTTTTGGGCGTTGTCTTGCTGTTGCCTCTCTCCAGTGCACCTGTTGTCACTTTCATTTGCTCACATTGATTTACAATGCTTCCTTATGCTTCCTAACTGGACAGATTGATCTCTCTGAAGTTTTATTGACTTGGTGTTATTCTGTGAGGATTGCATGTTCATTTAATTTCTTTGAGCCATGTATATTTTACTGTTTTTGTTCATCTTCATTAATGGCATACAGATGTTTTGTCCCATGTGATGCCCCTCCCGCCATCAGGCCCGACCTGCACAGCTGGGTAAATGCCTCGCTGTCATCACAGCAGCAAAACATTACTTTCATTAGGCTCCATTATATTACCACAGCCGGCCTTGTTAAAATGTGATTTACCAATTTCTCTCAATACTAATTTCCGTCCGTCTCTCCCGTCATCACGATAAACGTGGTGTTTACTGGGACGTGCCCGATAATGAGCTCTGACTTGATTAGCGTACAGACAGACGGTGAGGGAGGGGGCAAGAGATACTGGCTCATTGATAACTTACCCCACAGCAGCCATGTCTGATCCTTGTAATAAAACATATGCAGCAAAAACAGAAAACCACGAATGACATTTGTTAATATTTTCTTTTCAGCCTCACTTCACTGAAAAATGAGATGTTTCACCCAGAAATTGTTTACATAACTTTACAGCTATTTGAATATAGATATGCAATGGGGACCATATTGCTTATACAATTGTATAACTCAAATAGCTGCATATATAGGAGGGAACATTAATCTGCTCATTAAACATTTAAGCCATCTGTTGACAAATGAAGTAATATCAGTTTTTGTTTCTCCAGTCAACACCATGGATTACGACTTAATTATCTGTGATGTGGCCCGACTATGTTTCATTCTGTGTTTAATGTACCTAATATTCAGTCTAAATGATATCTCATGTCTAAGCATTTTTAATGAGACAGCACTTCTCCTCCCACAAACAGAAGGTTCTGGTCTGTATATATATGGCTACTCACTGGCAGCAATGCCAATACACACCATCTGAAAACCATTCTGAATCAAAGCCACAGTGAAGCACCTCTGTCCAACTTCACTGGCTTTTTAAAATTAGGCCAATCTTTGATTGATTTTTATTGTACTGTATGAAATAGAACATAAACTATATATAAAACTATGTACAATATCAACATTGGTTTTCTATGACCGAATTTTATACTGCTACTCTAGCAGGCACATTAAAGTCTGCTATTGTCTCGCTATAAGTTAGAGCGACTTGTTTGATCGCATTCATTTAGTGGCATTATTGTGAGTTAATACATCTTCTGACCCTCCATTTTCTTTTAGAAATAGTGTAAGGGAGATGCCTTCAGAACCACTTAGAGGGCTTTAGCTTATGTTGATATTAGCTCTGATTGCCAATGGAAATGGGAATATCCATATAGCTGTCTATGGCCCTAATGAAGATATAATATGCCATTAGGTAGCATGCTGCTACTCCTGCGCAGAAGCCAACAGCTATAGAAATATATTTATTTGTCTCTCTGCTCTGTATTTTAACCCTTTCATGCTGGACAATTCTATCTGCTCAGCAAGCCGACTGAGTTTGAGAGATTTAAATGTAGCGGCATGACTCTAAACCTCCATGACTCTAAACCTGCATGACTCTAAACCTGCATGACTCTAACCCTCCATGACTCTAACCCTCCATGACTCTAAACCTGCATGACTCTAAACCTGCATGACTCTAAACCTCCATGACTCTAACCCTCCATGACTCTAAACCTCCATGACTCTAAACCTCCATGACTCTAACCCCCCATGACTCTAAACCTCCATGACTCTAAACCTCCATGACTCTAACCCTCCATGACTCTAACCCTCCATGACTCTAAATCTGCATGACTCTAAACCTCCATGACTCTAACCCTCCATGACTCTAAACCTCCATGACTCTAAACCCGCATGACTTTCAACCTCCATGCCAAGGCATTCTGTTTTTTTGAACCCGTAAATTAGTTCATGAGTAATTTTCTGACTGCCGTTGCCAAACATTGATATTACGTTTTGTTATTCTATTAATTAATTTTGTTCCCAGACACTTCTGCACAATTCACAGAGGGTCAGGTAGACTCTCGCTTTAAATGTGGTTTGAATAGCCTTTAAGGCTGCTGCAGGAAATCGGCAGAGTGATAGTCATTGGCTTACATCTCACACTACACCCTCCTCCATCTGTCCTGTATTCAGCCAATTGTTTCCAAGGATGGCACTTGGATTTCGATTTCGAGGCACGCCTCTCAGTGTTATATTTCAGTAAATGTTAACAATGACAAAAAATCTTTTTGGTTAAGTTCCTTCCTCAAGGCCTTTTTTGAGTGAAAAATTTTCCAGGCCCTTCTCCGCTGTGCGCAATAGAACCTGGGGTGGATGTTAGTTCACAAGAACATAGTCACTGACTGAGAGTTTCAGCCAGCTTGCAGATGCTACACCTGCCTGTTGTTGCTATGGGACTCTTTGCCATGGGGATTACTTTTCTGATGGTGGTTAACCCTTTAAAGTAGCATCAAACCAAATGTGTACGTTTACGATAAGGTTTTTGACCATCTTCAAAAAAAGGGAATTGTCCAATGGAGATATTAGGAATAAAGGGTACCTCACACAAAACAAAACAGGAACAGAGAAAGCAACGGATAAGAATCTGAGGAAGAATGTCAAACTCTTAGTTGTTGACCAGTAGTATTATTTTGAGAAATAACTTACACACTCAGATCGTGGGCCAGATAAGATATGATGTAACACCGCAGCGTCCCAGAGTGATGGTCGAATTTGGCAGAATAGAGACAACGTTATACATAACTCAGGTTTCTTGCGAAGACAAAGTAATTTTTGCATGCAGGGCTGTGAGAATTTCTTTAGGCCAGAGGTTTATTTATATGAACTAATGATATTGTGATGACATTTCAATTGAAGTATGTAGATTCACTTTTCAGTTCATATTTGCAAAAATGTAAGAACAATCCGTAAAAAAACTGTAAAAAGTACCGTTAATTTGCAGCTAGTACTTTTTCCATTATTTTACGGACATGTCTATCAAGACAATAATGGAAAAACACTTTGTGAACATAATAAATATCCGTTAACACAAAGTCTAATGTCTTGATAGACATGTCCGTAAAATAATGGAGAAAGTACTGGCAGCAAATTAACGGTACTTTTTACAGTTTTTTTTACAGATTTACTTACAGTGAACAGTAATGTATCAGGATGAAACCGCATGGTGATAGCTTAACGCATGAATGTCTTGTGCCATTACCGCACCAAAATTGAATATACATGCAGGAAAGTGGTAAACAGAAAACCACCAAAACCTATGAAAATGTCACGCAATAATGTGGAGGAAAATCATAAATCACATCATTGACCCTGAGGAAAATTGGTCTAGATTTAGGCTATTATTTGAATCTTAATAGTTAACACCGATCAGCCATAACATTATGACCACCTGCCTAAAATTGTGTAGGTTCCCCTTTTGCCGCCAAAACAGCCCTGACCCTATGGAACCACAACATCCTCTTCAATTTAGTTTCACCAGCTTCCACTGATGTACCATGACCAGAGAGCTGGGAAGAGAGGCCAAACAAACCATTTTCAATGAGATCTATAGTAGGTGTAGCTCTGGTTTCATTTCTAATAGGCTTAATCTGTTTCTATCCATTGTGTGACCTGAAAGTTGTATCTGGAACAAAACCATGTTCGGCCATGGAACACATTCATCAGACCTGTCAATTACTGTACCTAGCCTCGTTGCTGGGTCTGTTTGTACTTAACTGTCACTATACCTACAGTAGCCTTGTTGGTGGGTCTGTTTGTACTTAACTGTCACTATAGCTACAGTAGCCTCGTTGGTGGGTCTGTTTGTACTTTACTGTCAATTACAGTACCTAGGCTAGTTGGGACGTTAGACACGTTCTGTATAAATTGTTGTGACTCCATAAAATAATCACAAATATAAGTGTTGACCAGAATATTTATTGTGCCGAGGTGTATATGAGAATATTCCAGTTAGTTTATCTAAAGAGTGAAGAGAGATAAATCCTAACCTACCACTCATATGTTCACATTCACTGAATAATTGGCAGTGAACCAGTACAGCCTCAGCCCATCTGTATCTTCACTTTATCTCAAACTACTTACTCTGATTAAACAGTTCCTTCTTCATAGCCGGGACCAGGACAATCTCCCTGTCAACTTTCTCCGGGAGAGTGTACCTGGGAGACTGCATGATGGATGAAGTCCTTCCATCCTCTGTGCCTGGTATCAGCCCCCACCCTGATCAATTTCAGCACTGCCTAAGAACACTGTGTATTTAGAAGGACTGTGTTTTGGGAAAGACCTGCAACTAATGTAGAGGATATTGGCAGGTTTGAGTAATGGACATGAATCGGAGAACATGTTGAACACTGAAACATAGATTATACCGTCTGCAGGCCAGTTTCCAGCTAGAAAGCTCAGCAGGCATTTAAATCTAGGAATGACAAGAGCCTAGAAAGGGTGTGCGAGCTGAGTTGGGGACCATTTAATTAATGAGTGGCAATGAACCTGCGATTTATCAAAGGTCGTCAGACTCGGACAAACATACAATTCTCAAGGGAAAGTGATGTGGAATAGAAAATATCTGATTCATGATGTTTCAACATAGAATTATAATTAAAAATAAATCTGTTTTGGCATCAAAAATTAGCTAATTAATTGAATAGCACCCTGTCACGCTTTCAAACAATTATCATTAAGGAATAAGGTAATACAAAAGAAATTTGGTTTATTCAAAGTAAACTATCCCGTAGGAGTTAAAAAAACAAACGCTTAACTCAAGAATATAAAGAATAACAAAACGGAACTGAGAAATATTACCAAAGGCAACACTCCAAAACAGGGCAAACTTATGTAAAAAAGATACAGAATTAATCACGGTAACTGGAAACAGGAAAACTCAAACGGTGGAAAACCATAGTGGAAAACATGACACAAAACATATAACTAAGGGGATTGGACAAAAAAAACATGTGATAAAAAAGAGCAGGAACAAACACTAAATACAGGAAGAACTTAAGGGCAGAAAAAAACCTGGATGGGAATACTGACATGGATGGGGGAAACATTACACACCCAATGAAAATCTGACCACATTCGTATTGTCATTTGGTATCGTGTGTAAAGGATGATTATAAGAAAAGAGGCTTCATGGTAAATTCGAAATTTTTAACTTTTATTGTAAAATCTGGGGGGAAAAAAAATTACATCCCAGGCAACACAATACAATATATGTTCTTATCCTTATGCTGAATGCTAATTGAAATACATCACTGGTGAGCTGGGTCTTTTCTGTGGTAGTATGAGGTATAGACACTTGTCCATTTCATTTTTGAGTTGCAATGACGCAGTTTCTCAGAAATAATTACTTTTGAATATGCAATCAGATCACCCATCACATTTCCATATTCACCAACTGTACATTGAAAATTTAACAAACAAAGGAAAGAAAATTGTTAGCAAAATGTTAATAGTTGTTTGAATGAAAGATTGTGACACACATTGTCATGAAAGTTGTGAGGAGAAAACATTGAAGGAACAATCCCTTCAAAATGTAAGTGGACAACAACAACACTGACCAGGGGACTAACAGCTGGACGACAAGTGATTCATTTAAACACCCAAACTAAGGTTTTAACATCTTGGGAAAAACAGAATCAACTCACTATAGAAATAGCTGATTATACAAACAGGATGATGATCACAAAATACATACATCATACAACATTTATTGCCTTAACAATGAAAATGTGTTGCATAGAGGTAAACCAGCACAAATACAGCTACAAGCCTTTAAGGTTACCTAGGTTACTAAAGATTTTAGAACAACACACATTCTCTAATTTAGGCCTCTTGTGTTGCTGATGTCAATACAATGTTGGATGTATCTGCTACAGTAATTTGAATATTCATTGCTGAGGCTATGTAAATTTATCAACTGTGTAGCTTTGTTTAAAATGGGAAATGAAGAGGCAGGAAATATTTGTTTTTATTTAAACAGTTTCTTAGGGATGGTCATAAAGTTGCTTGTTTTAAACAACTATCAGCACAAGGCCAAGACTTTATTTGGAGTGTTAAGTCATTGCCTTGAATCTCATCAGGGTCGTGAATTATACATAATGTGTATGGAGGAGGCTGGACAGAGGTGATCTATCCTCTGCCTGTAATTCCAGGCTGTTGTCATGACGATACGTTAAATATAATTAAAAACTTGACATTTGTACACAAAGCATCATACCTTTACGAAACATGAAAAAATAAGTTTACCCTAACCTAACCCTAACCTAAACCTCACTTTACCCTAAACTTAATCTCAATGAAACTAAACGTACCCCACGTACTTTAAATGTTAACCGATTGGTCTATTTTTGGAAATGTTCCGGTAGAATGGTCAATCAATTCGTATGAAAGTTCACATATGAATGGTCATATACGTTAGTCTGTCTACGTAATGCGGGCAACATTTCCATTATGTACAGTTACCGATGTATTGTCATGACAACAGGTAGGATAATCATGAAGGTATGTCGGTTGGATGGTTCTTTCCAGTCCTACTACGTCCTCTAGATGGTGAAGAGGTCTGCTGTTGAGCTTGTACATAGGATGTTTAACTGCTGAATACCAGCTATGTGGTCCTGCATGCCTCTGGACAAATCCTGACTGACCTTAACAGACAAAAACAAAGTGTTGCTGTCTTTTCCATTGGCTTCTCATTTAGATACGACCCACCCATCCCTGCTTTCAGACATAAAGCCCCACTACATCAACAAGGCTTAAGATGGAAGAAGAATGTTGTGATGAATACAAATTGTTAAACAGTCCGATGTGACTAAGGGATGTCTGAAATGTCTTAGATGTGTGCTGTCAAATTGTCAGGAAGCCATTCAAATGTTATACAGAAGGTAAAACTGCAGCACAGTAGAGCCAAATCCAGAGCCCAGATAAACTCAGATGAATGCGTATGTAACGCTAACTCTTAACAATTTGATGTTATAAACATTGAAAAACACACCTTAACATTAGTTATAAAGCAGACTGTATAAATATGTATGCATTTGTTGTAAATGTATTCCAAAAGTCATAATTATTCAAATGAGTTTATAGTGTGCACGTTTTCTTGTTAGTGTTTTTGATTGTTGGAAACAAGGGAAGGGCTATTTTGATTATGCATTTTCATTACACAAACCATTTCCTCCATATACCAGGACACAGAAAATGCATAAAGAAAACTGTACAGTTTAAGTTTGAATGTGTTCTAAACAAGAACAGTTCATATCTACAGTAGTGTTTCTAATGGAAACATCACAGCCTGAACCCGTCTGGGGTCTCTGCAACGCAACAGGTATGTACTGTAGAAATCGTGTCTTGTGAATGGCTTGGATTCAATCAGAGCCACAGTGACAACTATCGCAATAGCAACAATGGATCTTTGAAGATAAATTTGTGGTAAAGATTACTTAAATGAATCCTGGCCAAAATGCTCTGAATCCATATTGGTGTGATGAAAACAGAAATCTGGGACTTTTGCCACTAACAAAATATTTTTTTAAACTCAAAATTTAGTCTGGATGTGTTAAATTAGTTTATATTTGCATAATGGATAAGTAGAATCACTACCATAACTCAGTTAGGCGTGATATTCTAAGTTTGAATGGAACTGATTTTGATGACATGGAGCGCAAAATGGCACATATATGACATAGTGGCCAATTTTTGGGGCAAATCTTTGCTAAAAAATAAATAAAGTACTTTTTAACTCTGCCTATGGAATACTCAGATTCAACTGTTTCTTTGGTGGGGACTAGTTTGAATAATTTGGAAAATACATGTTTTTGTTTGAGTGATTCAATGTGACTCTTATTTTGTACTGCAATGGTTGGAGCTAGGAATTCGCTACACCTTCACACACCTGCAAATCTGTTTGCAAACAATAGACATTTGACATGATTTAATTTTCAAATTTGTACTGTGTCCGGGTGCCTTTTTTTTGTTCGTTTTTGTCTATGAAAACTGTAAAAATAATTGGTCTTCAAGTTGGTCTCTTTCAATATATACTAAACATCTATGCATCACTCCAGAAATACACATGTACGTCTCTCAGTGCAACAGTGGTCTAGGAAATAACATCAAGCCTTTACTTCTTCCTTTCATTGACTGTGGCATTACTGTGGCAGCACATTTCAAAATCACTTACATAAGTAACAAATCGGTTTCTATTCCATGTAAATTTGTTGACAGTCTTGCTCTGTATTACTTGCTTATGTAACAGACAGCAAGAACCAGTGTATTAGACACATCTAGAGGAAACTGGAATAATCAGTGGAGCAGAATAGGACCCAATCTATAGGATAGAAACAGGGGTACCCAGGATTTTAACTACTGTGCCACCATGCTGCTCGACAAGACCGTTACAAAACTATACAGAGGATTAGGATGTCAAAAAAACTGGAGCTAGGCTTCATGTGTGATAATGGTGGGAAACTAAATCAATATTTCTAACTGTAGTCTGTATTTGTCTCAGCTGCGCAGACAGAGCAGAGCCCCTAGTCTCTGTACAAAATGCTATCCTCTAATGGGTTATGAACTGTATACTATTTTATATTTACTGTTCTTAGCTAATGCATGGGAAAAGTAGTCTCTTTGGAAAGTAAATGAAATAGGGGACAAGTTATTCCAAGACAAAGTGTATGTGTTGGTCAGCATGATATTTGACAGAAACCATACCAAAACACAAAGGCAAGTTACAGTGGATGTTTTGAAAAGGACTGAAAACATATAAACTACAGGCAGACACATGTCTTCTTGTGACTATTTGCAGCACTGGTGAACGACAAACATCTTGAAACGAAAAAGCTAAGTCTAAAAAAATAAGCATTGTGCATAGTTAATTTTTCAAAATGTAGTCATTATATTCCTTTCCTGTTACTTATCTGGAGTTACAAGGAAGTGCAATAATGTACTCCTCCTCTTTGCCTAGTGCATGTAGATCACTGTTGCACTGACCTGCCTCGCAACACACCTTCTCCCCATGAAAACGTCACAATAGGATACTTTTTTCAATTACTCTATTTCTGGAACGTTTGTTACAATAACCCAGGCATGTGTTAGTCTCGTTGAGTTCCAGGGTTGAGTCCAGTCACGTCCACGTACAGGAAAGTGTTTTGGCCTGATCTCCCCCCCCCTTCCCCCACCCCGTCTCACTCCCCCTCATACCTCCCCCACCCACACCACTGTGTTACCCCTGTTGATGTCTGATACCTCACAGTGGGGTGTCTTCTGTTTGCCATTCAACACAAAGAGGGACTCCACTGAGGGGGTGACCAGGTACTGGCCGAATAGTCCACTGGACACCAGCACCCTGTTGGGCCCCCCCCAGGACCAGGCGTGTGGGGACAGGGGCTCCTTTAGGCTCCCGAGGACCTCGCTGTGGCCTGTAGCCAGGTCAGAGAAGAGCAGGTCCGTGCCCGAGCCGGAGGCAGCCACCATTGTGTACTGGTTGGACACTGTGAAGGAAGGCTGGAAGACGAGGTCAGACACGTGCAGGGAGGTGTCTAAGTCCCGGCTTAGCCCCAGCACCCCCTGGAACGACACTGTCTGAACTCTGACCTTGCCGCGCCGCTGGTCAGGGGTGACGATGTAGCGGCCATCCGGGGACACATAAGGATGGCCTGTGATGTTGAGGTTGGGCCCGATGACGGTGTCGGTGACACTATCGATGAGGAGCTGGGGCTGGACTGACGAGGGGTCCCGGCTCAGTGCCTGGCATTGGATAAAGTAGAAGCCCCCCAGGTGTGTGTAGGCCATGCTGACGGGAACACAACTGTAGTTCTTCAGACTGATGGTCTTTACACGGTGGAATGTCTCCAGGTCAATCTTATGCACCGCAGGTTCAGATTTCAGGAAGACGAAGCCAAACCTAAGATGACGAAGTTCAAGCAAAAGGTTAATGGTCTGTTATTGGGGATTATAGAGCGTGCAGGACTCTCATCAAAACTCGAATTCACAATTTTCCTCGACTTGGGTAGGATTGACACAATTAGGTGGGGAGGTCACAGGTCACGGAGCCTTGCATACCTGACATGTGTGATAATGAGGTTGGTCGGAGGAATGAAGAAGTCATCAACCCTTTGAAAGGGCGTACGGATGGTGTGGTGCACCTCTCCAACGCTGGCCTGGGAAATCACCTTGAACACATTAGAAGAATGTTAGAAAAACATAGAAGATACCTATAACCTGCCAGGGAGAACTTTTCAACAAGCCTGGGCATTAATGAAATGGCTTCAAAGAGACATTATTGCTTTAAAAGTGACATACAGTTGAACAGGATAAAGATCCAGTGCCATCATTCACTACATTACCAGGTCACTACCAAAGACCCAGTGCCATCATTCACTACATTACCAGGTCACTACCAAAGACCCAGTGTCATTAACCTCTACATTTCCAGGTCACAACCAAAGACCCAGTGCAATCATTCACTATATTATCAGGTCACTACCAAAAACCCAGTGTCATCATCCTCTACATTACCATGTCACTACCAAAGACCCAGTGTCATCATCCTCTACATTACCATGTCACTACCAAGGACTGTGTTCATAACTACTTCAGGGATACATTGTGCCACACCAATTCAGACTTCAAAGCAGTCGAAAACAATATACTGTGCTTAGTGTAGTTAGGACCCAACAGATGCATACGTGTGGTGAGCAGCCACTATCCATGTGTCCATTTTTAAGGCAAGCAAAGCATGTTAAAAATTCCTTTTCCCGTTATAAATTTGACTCCATGGAACATGACTAGCAATTATGACATCCATAATTATGACCATAACTGAAAGCTATTACTCACTGGACGATATATGCCTTCTGTTTCCCACAAAAACTAATTCTGCACATATTAAGAGAGTTAGCCTCATGTCAATTTTACATTAACAGCCGTCTGATGGGTGAGAATATTAGCAATCAATTATAGCCTATAGCATAAAATGATTTTGATTACAAACTGTTTGAAATAAGACTGTTTCTCCCCTACTGTGGCAAACAAGCAGCATGGTTAATGCAATTCCATGCAGTCAAAACACAGTAAAAATAGAAATCTAAATGTAAAAGTATTCTTATTATTTATCTAAAATAGTGTTTACTGTGGTGTTTTAGTGCACTTCCTATGATTTTCATAGAATACTCTAGACTTTTTTAGCTGTAAATGGTCCAATAAATCCATTATAAAGTCATTGTAAAAGCAAGTCTTACGAAGGATTATGATCCTTTTCAGTATAAAGTATCTGAAGAACAACCTGTAATTTCTGGGTAGTTTTGTAGGCAATGGCTTTGTAAAATGCAATGGATAATGTGCTTCGCTCCACAGTTGTTTTTTCCCACTATTCCAGATACCATTTCAAAATGTTGCTTTCCTATCAATATTAGTAATTGAAAAATAACATACGGTAGGTACCAATATACTGTAGGTACCAATATACTGTATGTACCAATGGAAAGATTATCCCTTTTACAAATCAGATAACTGTGTTTTTCCTGTGTTTGTGTTTATTAAAGGTTGGCCTTTCAATTGAACCCTGGGAAGTCTACTGCAGATATCTGTTAATGGGGATACATTATAAGATAATATGTCTGGCTCTCTGACTTGATATGCAGCTCAAAATGTGGACTTTGTGAATGTTATCAACATGATACCTAGGCAGGGCAGCTGACAGGGGGGGACAACCGGGTATGTTGTCCCGGGCCCAGTCCTGAGGGGGGCCCAAAATTTTGTTTTTGCACAGTAATGTTTTTTAGCAGGGGGCCCTAAATGTGGAGTTTGTCCCGGGCCCAGAGATTCCTGTTGGCAGCCCTGTACCTAGGTATCCACATCAGGAAGTTATCTGGCATATCTACTTTATTATGCCCTGTATGTATTTTATGTGTATATCTGACTAGCGTCTACTGATTCTGTGAGGTTATCAGGCAAATGTAAATCAAATGTAAATGTTCAGCCTGTTTTGTCTGCGAAATCAAGTGACTAATAGCTTGTTGAGCAGGCTTTTAATGATTATTTTATGATGACATAAGTGCTTCAATTGTACCCAAAGGTCTCCCTGCAATGAATCAACATATTCCTGGCTACTGACGGTTACATAATCCATATCTTAGGAAGTCCCAGATGTCACTCTGGAGTTGGACAGCACCATTATAAAGCCTGGCCTGGTTGGGATTTTGGCACAGTTTATGTTTCAGAAACACATCTCTATTTTATTTTGATTTCCCCCCATTCCTCTCCCCTCCCAATTGGTCTAGTCCAATTTCCCACTAATCCTGCCTCGTCTGCAGCTCTGGAACTCCCGTGATGTGGGATGGTGAAGAGCGCTCACATGGTTCATCAAACCACATGTTGTTGAGCCGGCTGATTGTTTTTGCACTGCTTACCCAACACGGAAGCTTTTAGTCAGATCATGTGTGTGATGAATACACTCACCAACTATACTTCCATGATTGAACTTACAGGGGCCCGATCTGCCCAGAAGGAGTCGCTGAAGAGCGAAGTGGCAAGGTACTCTAGATAAGCTTATCTATCACAAATCCCGGGTGAAGTTATTCAAATTGCGTTGCCTCATGCTGGAGGTTCCGGGCAAAGTCAGAGAAGCCATAGTCAGGATTGAACCGCTGACTATCTTGTCCTGCTGACGTAGCTTGTCCTGAAAGGCAGCGTCTTAGCTTAGTATGCCACATGGACCCCCCTAGGACAGCTATGTTTAATCATTGATTTGCTAGTACGGTAGCTGATATATATATATATACATACATATATATATGTAGTATATATACAATATCAAACTGTAGTAGTAATCAGAATGAATAGACACTATTGTGGCTGAGGGCTCCAAGCATAGCTGTCTGATTTGTTCAAAAAGGAAGCCTTTAGTCAGTCCATGTAATGAAGGAATATACATTCACTTCTGTGATTGAACTGTACTCCGATCTGCACGCCAGTATTTCCTAGAGAGCGACGTGGATATGTAAGTTTGACACTTCTTCACCTTTTCTCCGGGCAGCATTGTAAACCATTTGCTCTGCCCCTTTAGCTTTGGGCATAGTTTGAAATGATTTGTCCAGGAGGATAGAACCCTGGTCAGCATAATATTCTCTTTTTATGTTGAGTGGCAGCTCACGAAAAACATGAATATACATGAATTTATATGGATTGACGGCATAAAAATATGTACTGTGCATTTATATTTATATTTTTTGTCATTTGTAAATAAAACTCTTCCAAACATACTGTAGGTAGGTTCTGTTTATAAAGAAATTCCAATAAATATTGCAAACAGAAGAGATTTTAGTTAAGGGTAAAATAACTAAATCTAGACATACAGTTAACTGATGTTTACAAAATATGACTAGATTCGCAAGCACAGTCTATGGAACTTTATCCGCTCTGCTCATTTATCTGACTTTTACGAATCAGATATCCCCTGAATTTATCTCCCTTCAGGGTTTGGAGTGAAAACCTTGTTAAAAAAGGATATTAAAGACGTTACATTGTTACAATAGTCCAGAGTTAACGAGCTCACACAGAATATGGCGGATGTCTAATTAGGAGGTAATTCTTTGGCGTTCAGGGTGCTGAACTGGCTCCTGTAATTGCTCACCCTGAGGGATCACGTGTATTCTGTTACCCTGGCTATTATTATGCATCACACCTACAGCACATATGACTTTATGGAGAATTCGTTCATATTGACTGAGTGGCTATTATATTTAATGTAACTGCACACGTTTCAAGACAGGATGGCTAATTGCCAGCCAATAATCTCCATAGAACTGTATGACAATTCCAATAAGGATTTCATTGGACAGTAGCTGGGGAATTTGTGATGTCTGAAACTTGTAAGAGTTGTTTATGACAGTTTGCGGCAGTATAGACACAGACTTTGAATGTACTTTCAGAACAGTTTGGTGAATGTCGGAACAGTTTGTTGAGCTAATCATTTATTGGACTGCTAGCTGGTGATTGGCCTGTTGGACACCTCTGCCAAATGGTCTTTCTGTGACCAGCCAAGATCAGCGTGCGTGTACACAGAGCATGTGTCCAGCCTGACAAACCCTTCACACACAAAAGTCCTTCCTTGCTACTTCATTTGTTTTCTCTAATGAATGGACAGCCCACTTAAATGTTTGCATAGAGATTTTGAGCCGATAAAACAGGAGGTGTTTGAAATTTTCAATCGTCTCCTTTGGAGACAGAGCCGAACTGTCGATGAGCAGACCAATTACTTGCATTCCATATTAAAATGATTAAAGCATTTCTTTCCTGTTGTGATCTAAATGCCCCACTGTTCACTATACTGATTGCCTGACACTGCGATTCAGCCCAGAAGACTCGAGCATCGTTTTGTAGTTATTCACCACTATCGAGCGTCCACGGAACACCTTGCTTTTTAGTTGTGTTGACTATTCACCGGAAGGTAGACGTACAGCTGTTTGAGACTTTACAACAAGCCAAACAACGAATTAAGTCAGCAGAAAATCACTTTGTTTTGGGATAGAAAAGTGCCTTTCAAACCTTATCGCCACCTCTATTTAGGGCTCACTGCGTCTTAGGAACGACAGCAAGAACACATTAGAATTTCACACAGACCAACCTGACAGGCACACATGCTTTCCCTTGTTAATAGGCCATCTCCTCAACGCCACATACTGGCTGCTGACAGATAGACAACCTCACAATGTTTTAATAGGATTCCATCCTCCAAAGGAAAATCACTCTGAACAAGTTGAGTCCATTTCAAAATGACAGCGCTCTCTCTGGACAGTAGTGTTTGTGCTTTGCTGCTTGTCCTCAGTTCCCTAAGCCCACAGTTGCTATCCCACTTGCATTAGGCAGCTCCCAGCCTTGAGCTACTGTAGGCTGAACCCCCATGGGGCTGTAAACAAGTCTCTATACCATCTTGTCCAAAGGGACTGCATCATATTTTTACAGTGCCACAGCTGTGAATTGCATGTTTGACAAGCAAATGTTATAAAACAGAAGTAGATTAAATACTATAATATATCCACCAAAGCACTTATTTGCAAACACACACACACACACACAGTAAATACATCCTTACTTGTAGGGTTGGATGGGACTTCTGCATGTTCCCCCAGCTCAACACCCACACCTGGTCATGGGACTTGTCGTAGAACAGCTTCACCGGGAACGGGTCTGTATCTACCGCCTGGTAGGAGTAGAGAGATTCAGGAACAATGGCTCAAATCTGATGTTTAGTTTCTTATAATATACACGTAGCCCTGGACTGATTAATTTAGTAGCCTTTATTAAAGCATTGTTAAAGTGATTATCCACTAAATGTCCATAGCAACAACAACTTTACTGTCATGAATTGTGAAAAGTTGGTTTGAATGTGTATGTTGCTTCTACATGGTGAAACAAATTTAGATAATACATTTATAATATTTTTGCACCCACTAGTAAACAAAATGTTTTCAGTGAAATTCTAATGGTATTTATAAGCTAAGAACTTAAAGTTTAAAGACACACTGAACCAGACACATACATGACACGGTGAAACAACAGAGAGACGGGAACAGATGAGCGAATCAAACTGAAATACCTAATTAAATGTTACTAAAACAGCAGTGATGCCGGTAACGCATTACTTAGTAAAGCGTTACTCTAATCTGACCACTTTTTGCAGTAACGAGTAATCTAACACGTTACTGTTTCCAAACCAGTAACCAGATTAAAGTTACTTATCCAAGTCACTGTGCATTACAATTTTTGTCATTTTCCTTAGTAAAAAATATATTTTTGCTGTCTTCTTGCGTCTCAGGAAGTGAAGTCACGTATGCAACAGGTTTTCAGCATAAGGACAGTCAGAGCCGGCACTAGCTATAGGCAAGAACCATTGGCCTGGCAACACTTATTCTAGCAACACCAAATCAGATTTTCTTTTTCAAAATAATAGCGCTCGTAATTCATTATAATAATCATTGTTAATTCATTGCATAGTGTGTGAATATTCATGAGTTGCTGAAATTAGTCTATTGTTGATAAAACAGACTGTAGTGAATGTTTTTCAAATGTGAACATGTTTTCCTATGAGACACTGACAATATTCAATCAAATTGTGTGTACAACGTATTTGTTACCCTTATTGATAAAAAGTAATTAAGAACATGTCATTTTTTTGCTACCGTATACTCTTATTGTTTCTTTACACACAATACAATAGCATTTGGTTAACATTCACTAGCTTTATAATGAATTAACAATGATTATTGCAGTTAAATAAAATGAGCGCTATTATTTAGAAAAAAAATGTAAAAAATAATTTATTAGTTACATTTATAAACAATGTAGGTTATAAATAGTAAGTTTTGCCATTACAGTGTTAACAGTTAAATATGTCAGGTCAAGAAAGATGGTCTTTATTTTTTTTATAAAAACATATTTTTTCAGGAAATAGTTTTTAAGTTCAACTTAAAATGTCAGGAGATACATTGTTGACATTACCGTTAAAAATGCACTTCAAATAAAGTAAGTGTTAGCAAAACCGGTTGTCATTTATATGTTGAGGCGGCGGCGGTGTTGTCGGCAGCTCCTGAATGTAACTAATAAAGTAACTTGTCATCTAACTTAGTTACTTTTAAAATCAAGTATCTGTAAAGTAACTAACTTTTTAAAGGAGTAATCTGTAATCAGATTACTTTTTCAAAGTAACTGTGGCAACACTGTAAAAGAGTCATTGAAACAGTTTCACTTCATAGCAGAGAGATATAGGGTCCATGTGAATATACAAATTTACTCGATTAAAAAAGCAACCCATGTCCGGTGATACAAAACAATACATGCAGTTAGGGCTGGGAGGTATGGCTTAAATTTAATACCCCGATGTTTTTCAAATGTTTGACGTTATTTAAAGGTATTTTTTTTAAGTGAAGGGTTTTAAGTAGCTTTGTTCATTATATTTTTTGTTGGAACACCAATAAACAAGACTGAGTAAATAAAAGTAGTGCTATTGTTTAAGTCTTTATTAAATGCAGGAATACTAATAAATAACTCTGTAACCACAAAAAAAACAAGCCTATCCACTGTCTATGTCTTTAGTACTGAACCGTGGCATGTCATGGCACCACCACAGCACTTGCTTAGGTGTATGAATTACAAACAAGTCCCACTGTCATTAAACTAGATTAACTACTGGTATAGAACAAACAATCAGATTGGTTTCAGGTTGTGGTCATGGAAAAATAGCCCTTGACCTAGAGCCAAACAACCCCCATAAGCTTTTTTCCCTTGTTATAACATTGGTCGAGTGGCTTAGTGCAGGCCCTAATTGAACCAAGTGTGTATATGCCGTCAAGAGCATGCCAAAGGTGTAGGTGGCAGTGTAACGAAAGGCTGAAGCCCACGTTATATCAGATTCCCAAAAATAGCCAAACGAAAATGTAAACATAGGTCACACTTTTGGCGCAGGTGCATGTTCTGGTGCATACTGTGACGTCGGCTGCCTAAACCTCAGTTTTCCTCAGTTTACATGCAAACAGAGTTTTCCAAAATCTCAATTTTGGCCGGAGTTTGCGTGTAAACGAAGGGCACAAACGAAGGGAAATGTCTTCGTTTTTCAAAATAACCATGTACGTGTAAACGGGGTCTTAAAACCAAACCATGTCTACACTATCGACATTGCACCCTTTTTAACAACACATTTTTCGCTTGATGCTGTGCGGATAATTCTACCTGCACCCTCCATTGTTTTTTTCACTGTTTATCTAACTTCCAGGTGTTTGTTTCTCATGTGTGTTTGTGTGGGCAGTGGGCATTAAGTTTTTAGGGGCGCGGTTTATTCCAAAATAAGATTATTCTCAGTTGTTGCAGCTGGCGGAATGACATAGAAAAAATACCGGTAATGAATACAGCAAACCGCTACATACATAAAGACCGGTATATAGTTTTTTTCGGTATACCTCCCAGCCCTACATGCAGGGCAGAGTTAGGCAAATATCTTATAAAATGAACTCAAACAAGAGCAGCTATACTTAGGAGAAATTCAAAATACAGTGACTGCTTCTCATTTCATTAACAAGCCCTGCGAAACCAAGAGTCTACTAACACACTGAAGCCTCAGTACCAGAACATCCAATCAATCAGAATAAATTAAATTACAACACGGTCAAAACAAAACCTGGCTTAACGTGGAAAGGATGTGCAATCACTGCATCACAGCAGAACCGGAGACAGAGCTGCACTTTCCAGACACGATCTAAAAAGTATAAGTAATTCTCTCAAATTTGAGACTATTACTCAAAGTTTCAAAGACCTCTTTGATGAAAATAAGCTAGTCATCCTCAGGGAAGAACACAGAAAGCTGTGGATTGGCAGCTCACTGCATCCCTGCCTGTTACAATATGATGGCTGGTGAACAATCGAACAATAGAACTTTACATCTTATAGCATTGTTATTTGTTTCGTATTTATTTTGTTTTACAGAAAAACAAAGAGGGATGGAAAGAGAAGGATTGAGATAAAGATGAAGAGTCACAAACACAAGGGGGCTTAACTCAGTGCCCTGGGTTTTGTCAACAATGACGAATAAAACACAAACAATTACCTGCTCCCATGGACATGTGCCCTGTTCTGACCGGCCCACCCTTCCCAAACCCTACCCCCCAGTGAAGCGTGACAGATGCCTGTGTTCAATGACGGCAGGCCTGTCTTGTCTTTTCCTACTGGTCAACTCTGCATCTACAGCACCTTCACTCCTAAAAGCCCAGACTCTCAATGCTCTTATTATTCATAAATCAACCGGTAGGATCAGTGGTGTGCCAAACACTTATACAAACATGATGGGGTCTGTGACACTGCTGTCATTTCCAAACTGTTTGTGCTACTGTAACATGTAAACCTTAACTTTCTTAATAGGAGAAAACAGAATTTTAGCATAATATTCAAATCTGAAGAAAGTGAAATATGAGTTTCATCAGAGAGGTTTAAGATGTTCAGTAAAACATTACAGATGATCATCAGGCAATATCGGTTTATGATCTGTTCTATAGAAAATAACATCATTTTTTCTCCCCCAGGCTGATTTACAGCCTGGTCTTGTTCACTGTTCTAACCAGTCTGATTTACTGCCTGGTCTTGTTCACTGTTCTAACCAGTCTGATTTACTGCCTGGTCTTGTTCACTGTTCTAACCAGTCTGATTTACTGCCTGGTCTTGTTCACTGTTCTAACCAGTCTGATTTACTGCCTGGTATTGTTCACTGTTCTAACCAGTCTGATTTACTGCCTGGTCTTGTTCACTGTTCTAACCAGTCTGATTTACTGCCTGGT
>JACXGM010006739.1:0-11716 GCA_016801145.1 Umbra pygmaea | reverse complement strand
TGATTTACTGCCTGGTCTTGTCCACACTAAGGAATTCTGAAGGAAATTGAATACACACAGGTCTTAGAATTAAGAATGCATCATCATATTTTAGAGCTTTAACGAAAAAACACTATCTTTATTATAATTGCATTTTCAGGCTACTGTACATAAAGGTTTCTCACATTACACCAGGTCTATGTACCGATAGCAAATTCAATCCATACGGTTCAGGTGCAATGCATGGCGACGGTGAACGAAAATGTCTTGTTTTTGTATTCGTAAACTAGGAGTCGATGTTGTTGTTAAATCAAAGGTAGAACAGTGGTATTATTGTTGTCTCTGTTTTGTGTGGAGATTGCTGACATATGAAGAGAGAATACATGGTGCATTAACCCCCTGTCCTCACACACATCAGTGAGTGTAGAGAGTAGTGCTGCAGATGTTAGCGACTGAGAGAAGGACAACCCCAGCTATTGTCTACCACACTCTCACTCTCTCTTCCTCTCTCTTTGCTCGCTCACTCCCCCTATTCTTTATTCGTCCCTCTCAATTTCCCTCTAGTCCTCCTCTCCTTTTGGCAAACATAATGGCTTCCATCCCAGGATCAGACCACTGTTGGAACGGGCCTTCTAAACAGATCGCAGCGAGGGTTCATGTTGCCAACCAACCTGCACCACTTTCTGGGCCTGGGTGTCGAGGACCAGCAGGCGTTTCTGAAGGGGCTGGGTGACGTAGATGTACTTATCCCTCACGCTGACTGCCGACGACCACACGCAGTGCTGGGGGGAAACGCCTTCGGACTTAGGGCACATCTCCTCCTGGAGAAACACCAGGGTGGAGGGGGCACAAGAGAAGAGAAGGAAAAAAAGGATGCGAAGAGCGGTTTATCCAAGGCTAATCACATAATGGAACGTTCACACAGCGCAGACGGCCATCTTTAAAGAGAGGGCCTATCTCTCCCCCCAACACGCATACGACAGAGAAAATGCTGTTTACAGCAGCAATGGGCTAACACATGGCTTACTGAGTTTGTATCGATCTATAATACAATTACAGCAACCTGGAAAACTGAAATCCCTCAGAGAAACAAGGCACTTTTACCAACTAAAAGCCACTGCTTTGGAAGAATGATGATCTCTTGTGCACAACCTAACATGCAGGCTTACAGTGAGCTATTGACATTTGCGCTCTGGCTAATGGACATGTGTAATCTGATATCATTTAGTGAGTATAGATACAGTATAAACTGACAATGGATTGAAGTGGATTTGGTTGGGGGGTGTATCTGTATTGTTGTACTAGTGTCGTTTGTTGTGTATTAGTATATCTTTAATGTGTAATAATCATAAACTCCACAAGCACCTAAATGATCAATGTCTGAAGCATTTTAACCGTATCGGTGGACTCACGTAGCTGGCCACGATTCGCTCCGTGCGTTTGATTTGTCTCCGTATCTCACACTCGCTGGGCTGAAGCACAGTGATGCCCTCATCAGAGAACACATAAAACATGTTCCCCACGCTCAAACCTGGTGAGATGAAAAACACAAAGAGCTTCAGCTGACACTCCCATACCCCACAGCCTCACAGAGAATACAGAGACCCTGTTAGTAGCACCTGAACTGATGAACGACTGCTGGGGTTGTCTGGCATTGTGATGGCAGAGTGTCTCTGTGTCAACAACACGTCAAAAGAAGTGCATTGTGATACCGTCTTTTCAAACTTGACGGCTGCCACAAGCACCAGAACGTTTCTGAAGGCATTTTTGACACCCGACTCTAGACAACAGCTGGTAATTACAGAACAGACGCCGCAGATTGATCCTTCCACGACACAGACTCACAGCGCTTTACAGCCAGGCCAGTCATTCTGTGAAAATCAAATTGTGTTGGGATGGCAGGGTATGTTGTAAGGGAGACACCTGTCCAAAAAAACCTTTGAGAACTGCTGACAAATTCATGATTTGGCCTGCAGGCCAAATGGAGCTGTTTGTATACACAGAGCCTCAGAGGACACGTCTGTACTCTCTAATCAGACAAAACAATAGTTATCATCCAAACAGGTTGTCACACAGTACTGGACTGTACAGTATGTAGCAGGGGTGGGTAAACTGATGTCACAGTGAAATGCACTAGCCCTATACAGTCAAGACAGTCCATTTACATTTCAGTAATTTAATCATTTAGCAAACACTTTGCTCAAGGGCAATTTACAGTATTCTGTAACCACTGTAGCACCTGTTGGCCACATTTTTCCTCAGAAGGTGTTTATCTGAGGTATTATATCCAATCAAAGGTGGGTAGCCTGCTGTTCTAAACTAAAAACTGCACGTAAACTGTTCAAAATGGTCGGTAAACTGCTTTCTCTTGCTTTCACTTATCACTACACAAATTGGGTCAAGACTAAATAATAGGGTGCGGAAACATAGTGGCAGTCACAAAATGGATTCGTTGTGAGTATGCTTTCATGTTCTTCAAGTTTAAAAATAATGAAAGACAATATATGCATAATAATGAAACATCATTATATTCACACTATAAAAGAGGGGTTTCGGTAAAAACAGTGAATTAAAAAGCAGAAGATAGAAAGTGATGCTGTGTATTTCTTTACCTTCCTCCCGCCACAATATGTTTGCCACTGCAGCATCATCAGGAGAAAAGAAAGACAAATGAAGATAGACAGAGTGTGAAAGAGAGAGAGAGAACATTTCATATCATATCATCTTGAAAAGTGGGACAGAAACACTTCTACCCAGAGTGCTTTGTTACGGAGACAGGGGTGCTGTACACAGCTTGAATGTATCTTTGTGCTAACGTTGCATTTGACACAATCTAAACCTAAATAATGTATGCACATACTTATTATGTAAAACATTGTCTCTCAAGTTACTTTCATTTCTTCAGCAAAAGATAAGAAATAAATAAGACTCAAAGTATAGGCATTGATATGTTAAACCATTTGTGACACCTTCTTCAGCTTAGTATTTTTGTTATTTGTATACCAATACAGCATTCTGCAACATTATTTTATATATTGTATATTCTAATACTACTAAATCTGTTTCCACTGTATGTAACCTCTCACTTACGTGTCTTTCTGGCTGAGTCCTCTACAAACAAAGACGATATGTCCTCGTCAACCCCCACCTCGTTCTTAGCAATGCAGGTGTATGCGCCTGTGTCTTCATAGCGTACACTGTCAATGTACAGCTCACTACCATTTGCTGGGTAAAAAAAGATGAAAAGAAGGCAGTCTCATCCTCTTGTCTAATCAACTTTGTGTTTTTCAAAATGAGTAAACAAATATGATGAGGTATTCTTTTTACAACAAGGTACTGAAAGCAGAAAACCAGGTTTAGCAAAACTGAAACCAGACCATGTCTTTTCAATGAATCCTCTGTGTCCAGATTTAGTGTCAGCTGAAGGTGATTTATCTCAGGACACAGTGAGCGATATCAAAACAGGAAAAGACCTGCAGCCCTTACTAACGGCAGAACTATGTGTGTGAGTTTGTGTGTGTGTGTGTGTCTCTGAGGAGTTGTATCTCGGAACACAGTGAATGCTTTCATCAGAAGCAAAGATGTGCAGCCCCTCTCTGATGGCAGCCCCAGTGTGTTTGTCTCAGTGTCAGGTGATGTATCTGAGGACGCGGTGAGCGCTATCTTCCCCCTAGCACTCTGACGCCAGCACACAGGCCTCTGTGATGTACGGTGCGTTCCCACACTCACATCCATCCCTGCTCAGCCTGACATTCCACTGCTGCCTTCATCACAACCAGCCGCCTTCACAACGCCTCAGCAGGACTGAAGGACGCCTGTGTCAGACAGCTGCTTCCACGCTCTGTGTCAAAGATCATGCGCCAGTCTCGCTTTCACCCACTCCCTCTCATCCCTCCTTCTCTGTCCTCTTTCATCCCACCCCTCTTGATCTTTGTCCATGTATCTCCTAAACATGGACTGGCAGGTGGAGGCAGAGGACAACATCTAAGGGCTGAGACCTAACACAGCCTAAGAATGACATACAGGTTCCAATGCACACATAAAAGTGTACTTTTTCTATATTCTGACTTAGATCAATGAAGATGTGTATTTTATTTGAACTGGCTACAGTGTTGGCTACACTTTATTTTACAGACATGCCAAGTTAAATGGATGATGTTCTTCTACAGTAGATTGGTTTAAAATTCCCTTTTCTAACTACTCTTTAGAGGCAAGTAAATTAGTGACGTAAAGAGTGACCCACCCCTCATTAAACTCCACACAATAGTGATTACATCCAATCCATAATTATGTATTGGTCAATTTTAATGCTATCCACCAAATTTAGAATTTTCCAATAGTTTGCTTTTCACTTAAAATGTCAGTTTATTGGTGAATAAATACAAGGAAACAGCATTAACACAGTGATTTTCAGTGTGCTGCCAGCATATGAGATGTATGATACACAGAGCTGATATATATTCTGATATATCCTAATTATGTGTGAAGGAGGACTATAGAGCTGTTCATTAACCACTAGCTGGGCTAAGCAGCCAAGATCTTGGACAGAACCACCAGACGGGCTATAAGTTCAGGACCCTGGAAAGCACCACCCGTTAAGAAGTATTCAGGTTCCTGGACAGCACCATCAGTAGAGCTAAATGTTCAGGACCTTGGACAGCACCATCAGTAGAGCTAAATGTTCAGGACCTTGGACAGCACCATCAGTAGAGCTAAATGTTCAGGTTCCTGGACAGCACCATCAGTAGCTAAATGTTTAGGACTTTGGACAGCACCATCAGTAGAGCTAAATGTTCAGGTTCCTGGACAGCACCATCAGTAGCTAAATGTTTAGGACTTTGGACAGCACCATCAGTAGAGCTAAATGTTCAGGACCTTGGACAGCACCATCAGTAGAGCTAAATGTTCAGGTTCCTGGACAGCACCATCAGTAGCTAAATGTTTAGGACTTTGGACAGCATCATCAGTAGAGCTAAATGTTCAGGACCTTGGACAGCACCATCAGTAGATCTAAATGTTCAGGACCTTGGACAGCTAAACAGCCAGGTCATTGGACTGCACCATCTGTTGGGCTGAGAAGTCAGGACCTTGGACAGCACCATCTGTATTGCGTCTACAGTTAGGACCAGAGTTGTAAAAAGTACAAAGTAAAAGTACTCGGCTGGGTTCACCTGTTTTGGAACGTTCATAATTAAAACCTGAATGACCATGTAAGGGGAGTTCATAGCTAACAGCTGACCATAACTAATCATTATTACTCATTGTTTTCCATTCATAGATAACTAGTTAGTTACAAACTCCCTTTACCTGCTCATTTTGGTGTTATTTAGGAACTCCCCAAAATGTGTGAACTCAGCACAACCCAAAAAAGTACTTTTACATTGTACTTATTACAACTCTGGTTAGGAGTTTGGACAGCACCAATTCCTACCAAATTTTACAGTGGTTCCAGGTCTTTGAGAATCCCCATTTTTTATTATAGCCCCGGACAAGCATACTGGATTTAACAAATCATCAATTCTGTTCTTACTGATCCATTGATATCCACATCAGCACACTTATTCACCTACCTATCTAAACACACAAACTCTATATACATTTTCATCAGAGTACTTTGAGTATCCTGCATTTTGAATTTTGTGTATTTCATGTTGCCTTGCACTACTATGCTTTATCTTGGCCTGGTCACCACTACATCGGCCTACCTGGTTAAATAAAGGTGAAATAAAATAAATGAAATTGGGGATGTTGGTCCAAGGCTACAACATCAATGTGACCAGTCTGGGGTCTTCTGAAACTGGCCACAGGCCTTTCGACTGTCCTTTTGTTAATGAAACTAGCAGCATCAGCGAGTACCATAGCCTCACTCTAACAATGGCAGGGAAGATAGTGAGCTCCGTCCGGCCAACATTAGCACTACTGCCAGAGAGAAATCTAATATTAGTCTTAGAGCTGGAATTCTATGTACTGATTCAATGATGAAAGATTCTTCCAACTGAGCAAACAGTATTACTCCTGACAGCTGCTGCATTGTGTAGAATGTGAAGAGGCCCGAGCTTTCTCTGAGTCCTTTATACTAGGTACATATCATTACATTTATCTCAAACAGCATTGAAATTAACATCCGGGAATCCAGCTTCACAGATTGACCAACTGTTTTCTGGCCTGTGAGGGAGAGTTTGTCGAACTGTGATGCTGGACAGCCGAATGCCAAAGTGAACCAGATCATTTCATCTGCTTCTGAAGCATGAGAACAGGCTATTACTACAGGTAATGACCCACACACAGCCCATAAACTGCCATCTAATGAGGGTTACTCCATAAAAGACGCTCACTTATGTCCCCACGGAAATTGAAATTCCTGTTCGACTCTCCCACACATGGCTGGCTGCTGGGTAATTTATTTTCACACTGTTATTTCATCTTTTTCTTCATCTTCTTTAAAGATTTGGATTGGATATTTACTCTTCTGGAATCAGTGGCTTGCGCAATCAACTGTCAAAATAACAATAATTTTCGATGTGATGGCACGGGAGGTTGAGATTGACAGCTACCATAGCAACACCGCTCCTGTTCACTAAACAACGGAACAGTTGCATGTCAACTCACACCCTATTCACTATGAGCCCTGGTCTAAAGAAGTGTTTTAAGGTAGTGTTCTACATTGGCTACGGTTATAATTTGGGACATCCACATTTTGCTTAGTAAGGACAGCAGCCTTACCAATGAGGGAAAGCTGATTGGAGGGCCTGGGCTGCAAGTCAATACCATTCTTCAGCCACATGATGTTGGGGTTGGGGATGCCATCAGCGTGGCAGTGCAGGCTGGCAGACATACCAGGCTCTTGGGCTTGCGTCTCTGGATAGACCAGGATTACTGGGGGAACTGGATATACACATACACACCAACAGGAAAGACACGCACACACACACACACAAGCAAACACAAAGAAATATTATCCACAAGAGAGAAGTCAAAGAGGTTTGATTACATAGTGCCCTGTAGGTCACGCATAATCATGCATAGCTACATGCAATATAATACTAACGAGTCCATAATGAAACATATGTCTGTATGTAAGGAATAAGGTATATGGCCAGTATGGCAGCTGTTCTTAGTCACAATGCATCGTGGATTTCCTGGACACTGTGCTTAGCCCTGGCATATTGGCAATACATCACAAACCCACAAGATGCCTTATTGCTCTTATACAACAGTTACTAATGCAATTAGAGCAATGCAAATTGTGATGAAGTGATGTCATTACCACGGTATACCGTTTCCATTACCATGGCTATCATCCAATTACCATACAGGATTCAAATCCTCCACAATAGAAAGTGTTAAAGAAGGGACATTTGTGGGGAGAACACAATGTGGGAGAGGCCAAAAATCCACTTTGTTTAAAAGCCATAGTCATTTTTTACAGTTAAAACACTTCAGGTCCAAACACATGGTTATTGTCTTAGAAGATAACCTGTCATCCAGGAAGCAAACATTTCCCTCCCTCTTCAACGCAATGTCTCAGATGCAGCTGTATTGCTTTTCCAATTAGCCTGAATCGTGCCTTTACAATGCAGCACAATCATGCCTATTGTCCCTGTTAATTGAAAATCATTTCAGGCTACAGTATCTACCGTATGTGCAGGCAATGAAACACGCTCTGAAATGGGGATGGTTATCTTTGATTTGATACTCTACATATGGAGCAGACGACTCTACCCAAGGTCCTCGTTGAGCAGAAAGGCCCAGTAATCACACGTCATCTCAGAAAAAACTAGACTTTATGTAAATGAGTTTGTAGAGCTGCACGTTCTGCATTCAGGTTCTCTAAGCGACATGCTGCTGGCTATTTGATGTGGTGGAGCTAAAACGCTTTACATGCTCCGGGTGAAATCAATTGAGTGTGCTGAATAAAACACCATGGTTTTAGGCTTGATGGGCTTTTATGATCGTATGTTGGACATGCTGTGAAAAAAGCCATGATTGCAATACTATCGCTGGGATGAGGTTTTGTGACAGTGCATCCTCTTGAGCAGTGGTTCCCAACCCTCTCCACGGGGCACCCCAGACAGGCCATGTTTTGTTTTATCCCTGAAATGGCACACCTGATTCAATTAGTCAAAGGCTTAATGTGTATTTGACTAATTGAACCATTTGTGTCATTTCAGGGTGAAAACAAAAATATGGCCTGTCTGCGGTGACCCGTGGAGAGGGTTAGGAACCACTGCTCTGGAGGACCCTCAGTATACTATCCATTGTTCATATCCCCATTATACTGTATAACCAGCACTATCAATTGAAAACCAATTGGATGGGAACTGGAAAAAAGTATATATACAGAAATTATAAGATTTTTACAGGAAATAAACCTTTACATACAATAATTAAACTCTATATACAGGAAGGAAACCCAATATACCAACGCATTCTCATGGCAATACGTGGGTAACTGTATGTAATGGACATTTCTTCACATTACGTAGTCATACCCACAGTATGATACAGCCAAATAATTCAAAATGTGAGTTTTTTTACATATTGAATCGCCATTCTACCGGAAGATTTTCAAGAATATAAAGTACTTGGGGAATGTTTATTTCAGGGATAATATGCTAGGTTAGTGAGGTTAAGGTTAGGGTAAGGTGAGGTTAGGTTAAGGTTAGGGTAAACTGTTTTGTTTATGTTTCATAAATGTATGAGGCTTACGTTTTCCTGCCTCTGGAAACGTACAATGTACGTTTTTGTACGTATCACCATGAGAAAAGCCTGAATATACAGGAATGAAACCCTGTAAGTTGGGGTGGCAGGTAACCTATTGGTTAAAATGTTGGGCCAGTTAGTAAAGGTTAGCTGGTTCAAATCCTTGAAGAGGCACATCATGATACGGCGATCTGGAGTGGCTGGGAGCTTCTCCCAACTAAATGTTACTAGTTAAGGTGAATACTAGCTCACTAAGCCACAGGCTTTTGCATACAACGTTACTAGAATTGATTCGCTAGGGGGCGAGCACTAAGTTCGCTTTGAATTCTAAACCTTGTGGTATTTCAAGTGCAGATACAGAAGCAGCAGAGTGGATGGTGAAATGTACTCTCGGTTTTTCTCTGATGCATTTGCAGGGACTGCGTTAAATGACATAAATCATCTATGGTAATGTTTGTGAATACTATATTATGAAACTGATTTACTATGGAATTTCCCTCTAAGATCGATGATGTCCCCTTGTGCAAGGCCGTCAAATTGCTCCGCATAGAAAGAAAATATTTAGGACCTAATCTCAAACTCTTTTACATTTAATTGAAACTAAAAAGGAAGGTAACATTGAATGCATTAATAACTGAATACCGTACCTAATAAACACTAAGGTCAACCTCTGGTGACCAGGCAGCGAACTAAACCTTGACCATGAAATGAGCATGAAGTGTCAAGTATACGCCATTACTAACCATTCACCTGCAGTACATGGGTTTGATGGAGCTCTTCATATCCATACGCATGACAGCTGTAGTTGCCCATATGGATCGTTGTCACCTTGGTGATGTAGAGGGACCCATCGTCGCCAAAGTCCTTTTGGGAGAAGTGAACGGATGGAGGGGGAGGGAACAGCAGGAGTGTGGGGGATAGCGGGGGAGCATGGAGTGATGGGAGGCAAAGAGACCATGAATCAATGTGCTCCCTGGGTGTGTGTGGGGGGGGCATGGGGGCTTGAGACCCATTGTCATGCTCACTCAGTCTGATAAATAGGAAGGGTTAAAAATACAAAGAACATTAACGTGATTAATGGAGCCAGTTGTTGTTTTTCAGGATGCACAACTCACCTGGGGTTTTAGCAGGGGCTTAGGGAGGATTAAGAAACTAAATAGCACTGTCCCAGTATGTGTGCAGATGTGTGAAGCAAGCTACCTCGCAACACACATCACTGTCTCCGCACACACTAAAGATGAGCACTTACTACCTGCAAGCTATTGTTAAAAGAGGAAACTGTTGCTTCTCAGGTAGCTAATGTAATGGTAGTGGATTAGGACATAATCGTGTTAAGTGTTTTTAGGTGGGAAAAGACAAAATAAATACTTTAAAAGAACACGGACAACACTACAGAACAGACACTGTTCTAGAGATTAAAAGATGTCCAGTACCATGTAGGTAAACTGTCAAAACTGTATAATTCCTACCACTTATTTTCACGCTCTATTGAAGATATAGCCCAAAGTGCATTGCTGATTTTCATAACATGTTTAGAATTGAGGTTTATATTTGCAGATATGCATACTGTATACAGTATGTGGGTGAATTTCTTCAAATACTACAAAATTAGGTGAAATGTGATCTTAAACAACACATAAAAAATATTCACAACATCGTGTTCATAGTACAGCTAGCATTCCACAGAGGCGACATCCAACGTGCCCTGAACATAAATGTGTTGCTATCAACAGGTTGTGAGTCATATACCTCAAATTGCGATTTATGCTATTGCCGCCGTACAAGAAACAAAAAAATGATTATAAACACTGCTTACAATGAAACACAATAAACACCCTCCCATTGGGAAGAATCATAATACCCTTTATTTTGTCAAATTTTATTATATTAAATTTGTGTCCATATACTGTACTTCTTATTGGAAGGGTTGAAGGTAAAATGCACATCAGTCCCAAAGGTAAAATACCTGTTTGACATGGTAATTACAATATGTTAAAGCAGAATATTTTTCCTAGAGAAAAGCATTACTTGTAATAATTGGTGAACAATTTACATAATAATTAAGTTCAGGACGGTTAGCAGGCAAAAAGTGAAACACATTGTGTGTCTTTACTACAGCCACCCCTAATCAAATCACAGACGGAAACTACTAAATTTATCCAGAACTCAAAACAATTACTTTGGTGAAAGGACCTGTTTCACTAGAGAGAAAGTGCCCTCAGCAAGCAAAGTGTATAGAGTGCCTTTTGGGCCAACTGTCGAATCACATCTAAAAGTAATATTTGTTTATTGATTCCAAAATTAGCTCATTTTGGAAGTCAGACTTGGCCCATGAATGATTCTATTTCACTCTGACCTGAAGTAAAACCGACACAGGCTGCGTTTATCACTAATTTGCCAGTTGGCCAATCAGATCTTCTGCCAATCAGTGGTTATACCAGGACTGAGTAGCCTGTATGAATGCGCCCACAGACACCAACAGCCTTTCATCATTCTGCATTTGTTTATTGTTGTTCATTAAAATGCAGTGGTAGTGTACAGCAGGAGGGAACGCTGTCAGCAAGATAAGAGCCGCCTAAGGATGAAAAAACATGAAACACACTTTGCTCATCCTGAACACACCTTTGTATTCAGACATTACAGAGTGAAGATGAAGACAAAATATTCTACTCATATTAAATTGAATTCAAAGCCAGCATTATTTACAAAATATTCCTCTCCTGTGTTTTTCATTATGTTTACAGGGGTGAAATGCATGTAAAGTATGTTCAAAAGCATAAGTAGTGTATTGTTTTAATTCTTTTAAGCTTTTCTCCTCAGACAAAACAACAGCTCATTAAAACAGGCTATTCCAGACGCAAAAACTGTTTTTCGAATGTCTCCGGTAGGACACACATGAATATCCTCAATGTAAGTTGGCTATCAAGGTGGGGGCAGACACATTTATGTTCACTATTGAAGAGAGGGCACACGCTTATGTTCACTATTGAGGAGGGTGGGCAGACACATATGTTTACTATCGAGGAGGGAGGTG
>JACXGM010006738.1:0-32136 GCA_016801145.1 Umbra pygmaea | reverse complement strand
CTTAATTTTCTGGTAACATTATTGTATTCATATCGCTTAGGGGGGTCGCGTGCACTTGTGATGAGTCTGGTGGGTCGCGAGTCCAAAAGGTTGAGATCCATTGATGTAAAGCACAACACAACAAATAACTAGGGAATGGTATAGACGTATTTATGGTAATCCTCAATCCATATATGATGTGATGTAATCGAAGGCATATAGCCTATAGTCCAATTATGTTCATTTGACTACTCCATCCTTGTTGTTAGCTAGCTAAATACCGGGACACGCGATACATTTTTTGACCGCCCACTCCCGCCCGCAGCAAAGTTAAAACCGCCCGCTTCCCACAAGATTTGTGTTGGGTCCCGTGGATCTCAATCCCAATGCAGTCCTCTACCTGCCGGTAACAATAAATCTTAAATCTACCGTTCTTGCTGTCTTTCTCTTTCGTCTCTCCCTGCCTCTCCTTGGATGTGTGTTGCCAGCGTTGATGTCACCAGGGCTCTGGTGTCGCTGAAAGATTTTCGCCGACGTCTTCACTATCGTTTCAAAATATAAATAAGCCTGAGCATAGTCGAGTAAAAGCTGCGGCGGCGATAATTTTGCAGCGGCGGGCCGCCGCTACAAAATGTACATAGCGGAAACATTGGAACTTATATTTACCAGTTGTTATTTTACCTTAATAAAATTGAGATATGTCATGCATGGGATTGGAGCCAGAGGGTTTAACCAAAATATAAATGTAGCTATCAGCAATATTGGTTTGCATTAAGTTCGCCGTAAACAACAATTTAGCTGCTAGTGTTAGCAAACACTAGCTAGTCTGAGAACAGGTTAACATGAATATTTGCAAGCCTCCAAGTTTGGTAGCAAATCTATGCTTGATTCCATGGTAAACCAGTGATATTACATTAGTTATGTTTTCCAGATTCTTGTCATTTATTGTATATACCTTATATTTTCCAGTTTTCAGCTCAGCAACCTCGGTTTTGCATATTCTAAGCTAGCCAACAACCTCCGTCTGGCTGCTACATTCCCAGTGTTAGCAAACGCCAGCTAGTCTGTTAACATTCATATTTTCGAGCCTCCAAGCACAGACGTCACACTTTAAATCCTACCTGTTGCCTTTCACCATCCACTTATTTAACTGCTGTCGCATCCCTTAACTTGCCATCTTCTTTTCACTCTTTCTTTTTCAAGTGTTAGCCCCCGACAGCTTTTTTGCTTTATCCATCTTTTTCCATTAACGACGACTAACTCACTACTCGCACCTGCTCGCTCAGCGCTCACTGCGCCCCTGCTCCCTTTTCTATGTCAAAGTTCTATGATGTAATCTTAGGAGACAGGGCGCCTATTCTAGCCTGTTAGTCCTCTAAATTGTTATATAACATTGAGCAGAAATTATTTAGAAACACACAACAACAACTACATATAGAAAATACCATATATATATTTTTTATTTTATTATTTTTACCATCACTTTGGCGCCCTCATAGTGCTGCGCCCCTATGCTCCGCATATAGCGCATACCCACTTTTTGCGCCACTGACAGTAGGCCAATTTGTTTACCTACAGTAGCTAGTTTTTACCATAGCTATGCTATGTTAGCACTCGGACCAGCATGCTTATCATCGCAATTGAAGATAACGGCAACACATTTTGAGATAAGTGTGCGCATGTCTAGAAAAGTGTACAGGAGACTCACCGGGTTGCGTACACTACACTCACGGTTTTCTGTACAGTTTACCTTGTTTAAAAAATAAATACTAGCAGGTTAATTAGCTACGTTTTAAATACCACCCTTTCCAACAACAATATAACAGCGCACCTCTGCCACTGTGTGGGTGGTGCAGTTCTGTCTGTGCTCTGTCTAGTGCTATATGGGGAGGCTGCAGACCTGGAGCCGGCAGATATACGGCCCAGGGTACAGTTTTACGGCCCATTGAACAGTTTTAGGCCCCTGTTATTCCTAATGCGTCCAGTAGGGGTAGAAATATATTTTGTTTCTTTCAGCACGTTTCAAATTAATGTATTTCTGACGTAACATTTCAGTACTGTAAATACTGAAGTTATTCTTAGTATATTTTAGATGGGCTTAACAGCAAGGTTTCTGAGTGGTTAAGGTTAGGGTAAGGGTTTGTTAAGGCTTAGGGTTAATGTAATGATAGAAAGTAAAAATCGCCTGTCTGTATCACGGTGCAAGTTCTGATATATAGTTAGGCTCATATTACAGCCTCCCCCTACTGGATGCATCAGGAACAACAGGGGCTTAAAACTGTTTGGGGCTTAAAACTGTCTGGGTCGTATATATCTGCCGGCTCCAGGTCTGCAGCCTCCCCCTACTCGTCTAGTGGGCAGTAATGCATTTAAATGCTAGAAACGCTTAACATGTTAATTTTTTTCACCAAGGGAGGCCAGCTTTTCCTGTCCTCCCTTGGAGAAAAAAAACAACATGTTCAGCCAATCAGAATTAGGCTAGGTTTTACCGAGCTCGACATTGAATGGTCAATTAGTCGTAAGGAAAAAACCAAGGGAGGCCAAGGTGAACCTGGCTTCTCACCAACCACATGCCTCAGACACACAACGAGTCATCAGCGAGCTACTACAGTCAGCTAGCAGCTCTGGCAACAAGGGGAAGTTTGTGGAGCTAGCTAGTGCAAGCTTTCACCGAGTTTGATAACACCGTAGTAGAGCACCTAGCATGAGCTACTACATTTACGTGTATGTCAAAGACAATTCAGAATGACATAATTTCAGCATTTGATCAGTCTATTGATCATTATACTCTCCGACTTCAGGAATTTGTTTTCAACAGTCATTATGTTATCATAAGGCGCTCCGGAGCTCGAGCACCCACGTAGTGTGCCAGACTGCCGGTAGGCTACAGTCATTTAAAATTAACATCTCAGTTGTTGCTGAGTGGAGCGGTGGCATTGATTCCTAATATCCCACAGGGCTGATTGGGGTTACGTGTCAGGTAAACTTTTAATCTCCAATCCTATCTGTATTTGTGAGAAGTGTTGCTGTCCTGAATTGAAAGATAGCTGGCTTTATTATCAAGTTAATAGGCGTGTGTGTTTGTGTCGGCCGCTGTCCATTTCATAAGGTTCTGATTTCTGAAATGCGAACATTTTTGACTTATTTACTATTTAAAGGGTGTGCACGCCCGTGAGCACCCATGGAAGAAAACATAAATTGGCGCCTATGTAAGGGAATGTAAATATGATTTACATACAAACCTCACTGGCTTCCTCGGTAAAAATTGCCACGCACCGCCACTGCACGCAGATTGCTCAAATGACAAACATTTATACATTATAACATGTTAATACAATTTGAATAAAAGTACTGTGTTTCAAAGTTTGTGAATATTGCTTTTTGCTGTCACATTTTTTATTAAATGTGTGTACTTCATGCATTTAAAATACAGCTACACCAAGTCAAGGTTTGTGCATGATGAAATATTTGTATAATACTATAAACATATTATATTAATGCTTGATGATAATGAGAGGGACAACAGCAAGCGATGAGAGTGAAATTTACAAGTAATGAGAAGGACACGAATAGTGTATGTTGAATGTGTGTGTGTTTGTTGAGAGAGTGTATGTGTGTTTGCATAATGTTAAACTATTGTTAACATTAAACACCTTTTGTCTCTATGGTAGCTTTCTGGTGGAAGGAGAGAGAAAGGGACAACAACACTTTATGAGAAGGGAGAGCAACAGGAGCAGGTGAAAAGAGATTGAACTCTCTAGGACAATTGTTTTGTTGACTTAAAATGTAATATACCAATACACAACAGTTCATATTGTGTTCAACTACACTGTAAAACATTTTGCTGTACAATTTTTGTAATATACTTTCATCTGAGTTCCCAGTAAAGAGCTGTTTAATTACATCAGTGTTGCTGTGAACAAGATTACAGCCCATTACTGTATTCTAACAATACAGCTTACTGCTGTATTTATTAGAAATCTAGAGTAAATTACTGGCAGCTGTGTCAAAAAGTGCTGTGTGTTTATGGTTATTTCTGTAAAGCTTACACCTCTTCAAACATTAATCCATAATTAAGTGATTCAATTTTTGTTTTTTACAAAAAAAGTCTGTGTTTGAAAGACTTCTAACTTAGCAACATGTCTCAGCCAGATTTTAAAGAAAACTCTTTACTTGGCTGACATGTAAGACCAAAAGTAAGCAGGCACGTCCCACAGTCCATGGAGGATAACACCAAACAGAAACGGCTTTGCTATTATGGTTGGCACACAATGTTTCAGAATTGCCCGAAAAGTGTTTTTATTTTACAGCTCATTACTTTATTTTATGATGTTTACAGTAGAATACTGGCAGCAGGGTTGCCAGTAAGGTCCTGTATATTTACAGCATTGGTTATGTGTTTCTTTTTTACAGCTCATTAGTGTATTTTCTGATGTTTACAGTAGATTGCTGGCAGTAGAGTTGCCAGTAAAGTGCTGTATATTTACAGCATTGGTAATAGAGGTCGACCGACTTATCGGTACACAGATTAATCGGCCGATTTTTTGGTCATTTTTTACATAATCGGCATCGGCCAATATCAAGCCGATTAACCCTTCAAAGTCAATTGACGCTCTGGTGGGCGAACGCAATTATCTCAGCAACTAAAGCTTGGTACCGTTAAAAAGGGAAGATCGAAAGAAAATAATAAGTGCTGGCTCATCTCTGTGGGATAAACACAGCCAGAGCTATGGTGCCTCAAATTTGGTCAAAACTAAGTATGATATTATGCACATTTCTTTCTGTATTTTTGTTTAAAAATGTTCCTTCCCTCAGAAATGAGGAGATGGCGCTGCTAAGTCAATTGCACTTAAGTAGATTATCTAATGCTGCTAACTTTTTATTCACTTAGTAACTTCAAGACTTTTTTATTTTAAATGATTAAGTAGCAGAAATGAAGCTCCATTAAGATTGTTTGTGTTTAAGTGTAACTGTATACATTTTTATTCAGTCCTAAAACAAAGAAAAGCTGCTGGTTGCTACTATTGTTAAAATGGTCAATTTATTTTATTGTTCTCAGATAATGGATAAATGCTGCTAACTGCAAAAAACTTTTTTTTCATTTAAAAGTTTATTTGTCAAAGTGAAGTTGTTTTTTTTCTTAGTTCTTACCCGTTTTGTTTATGCATACAATATGTTTTTACATTATACATGTTTAATGTATGTATACAAGTGCAGATTGGTGTTCAAGTGTTCAATAAATATTTTTGTTGAGAAATTATATAGTATCTTAAGTACTATTTAGTGTTAGATTTTTATCTTTCAAATAGAGGTTACAAACAAGCAAATATCGGCCAAAAATAAATCAGCAGCATATATCGGCCATCGGCCGACCCTGATTTCAAAAGATCGGCATCGGTCTGAGAAAACCCATATCGGTCGACCTCTAATTGGTAATGTGTTACTAGTTTACAGCTCATTAGTGTATTTTCTGATGTTTACAGTAGATTGCTGGCCGCAGAGTTGCCAGTAAAGTGCTGTATATTTACAGCATTGGTAATGTTAAACTAAAAAAAATTAACAACTAGCAAGCTGAGAGCTAAATGAATCTGTTTTCAAACAATTCCACATGAGACCAGTTATTTGCTGTGAAGGACACATTTGTGATCACATATTAACCTCTCCTCAAGTACCACAAGCCAGTCCATGTATTTGAGCTAGCACACCTGATTCAACTTGTCTACTAATCAACTAGTCCTGGTATACCAGTTTACAGTTAAATGCTGTACTTACAAACATTTGCAGAGGGAGGTGCTGTAACACCCTTAACACTTTACTGTTTACAGTAATGTTCTGTATGTCAAGAAAACAGTATATTACCCTTGTAAATTTACAGAATTTTTTTACAGTGTGTTTTAAGATACATCCATCTGGAAAGTCTCACACAATTAAGATGTGCTTTGACTGAAAGCAAAGTGTTACTGTAAAAAAAACTCTTCAAGTGATCCCCCTTATTTCCATAAAATGGTCTGGGTTAGGGATGCTTATTTCGGGTAATTTTCCTGACCGACAACCGGAACTCGTTAACCGATTATTAACCGTTAACTGATAAGATTATAAGATTCAATTGGCTTTAAATAAAAAATTAAATTGACGAGTGTCTGTAACCCGTTAAATATACAAACATTTTTTTTCACAGATTTGTTTTAATGTCTAAACAGTATACAGAACAGATCAACAACAGCTGCCGGGTGCACCAGCTTTGCGTACAAGTTTTCTCGGGGGCAAAGTCCACACTAAACGATACGATGAAACTAGTTCGTTTCATAAAGCTGTGTCGATGTTTGGTTTCACTTTCATTTTCACACACGTAAAGTCCACACCAACCAAAATATTGTCGCAGAAAATTTGTCGCAGACGTTTTCACTTTCTGTTTTCAGTCAAAGGACATCAAGGCTACTTTCATTTGATTGAAAACAGAAAGTGAAAACGTCTGCGACGAATTTTAGTAGCCTTGATGCAGTGTTTACCGAGTTGTCAAATTATAGAATGAAAACACTCGGTGACAATCTGGAACAAGGTTGTTGCTTACAGGAGGCCTATTGCAAATAAGGGCTATATTTAATTAACACAAAACAAAATGTTGATAACGCTTGCTATGCGTTATGTTACTAACTATACAATAACTACCGAGCGCTCCCATTTCATTGAAATTACCATTACGGTCCTCTCCGAAAATAAAATGCTTGTTGTCAATCACTGTGTGTTGTTTTGAAGGTAACCTAATTTTGTCGGCTATAATGCATCAGGAGCATGATGAATTATAGCCAGAAATAATATATGCTTCCCAATATGATAGCGTTATACGTTTCTGTAGGCTACATGAAAAAATGAAAGCGCAAGTTAATATCACAGTCACCATAAATGTTCAAGGCTTGTCATTTTAAATGAAGAACACGTTGCAGATGCAAAACAGACAACCGATATATTTCGCTGCTCATTACCTACATCTCCCCACCTTTCAAAACGAAGCGCCAGGCTCTGGTTGCGCGTGTCAACGCGCCACGTGATTTAACTAATATAGGCTACATATACGTAAAAAAAAAAATACTTCTTAACCGTTTAACTGGTAGTATTAATCGGTCAAACGTTTTAGTTTCGGTTAACGGTCAATATGAGCATCCCTAGTCTGGGCTAAGCCCCAGATGTCCGTCAATGCTGGAAACCCCTCTGATCTGGACAGAAATGATAACTCTGAAATTTGGAAGGGGTGTGTCGCGATTCTGCCTCCTCAGACCATGACAAAGGTTTGTGGATCTGAGTGTCGCGATTTCGGTTTCATATCACATATTGTTACAGCCCTACTAAATACTAAGGGCATGAATACCTGGGTGAAAAGACAGAAAATAACAAACAATTTACAACAATGAAATACAGATATAGCCTTTCTGAAGGAAACCCATCTTAAGAAGGATCATGTCAGCTATCTTAAAAAATATAAATAAATTTAAATTCAACAATAAATAAGTATTTTCCTTCTCCAATGTCCATCACACATATACTCATATTGACTATTTTCTCTTAGACAGACTGCTAGGACATGTTAGCTCTTGCACATATCATAATATTACAATCTTAGACCACGGTGCTGTCTCATTTCACAAGACTCTATCCAACTGTCTTAGGCCCTCTCGCAATTGGAGACTTAACCCCCTCCTAATAGCTGACGAACAATTTGTAAACCATGTTTCTTCTCAAATTAACTTTTTCATTGAAACCAACACTTCCCCAGAAGTCTCCCACTCAACTATATGGGAGACCCTCAAGGTCTTTCTTCAAGGGCATATAATAGAATTGTCTTCCAAGGCAAAAAAAGCAAGATACTCAAAACTTAATGACATCTCACGAGCCATTGCAGAGTTTGACAACCACTACTCCTCATCTCCGTCTCCAACAGTTTTTAAAGAGAGACTGCGATTACAGACAGAATACGACTTACTTTCCACAGACAAGGCCACTTATTTACTCACAAAAGTGCAATTTACGAGTCAGGTGATAAGGCTGACAGGCTACTAGTCTAGCAAGCTCGCCTAGCCCAATCATCTCGCCTTCTTCCTAAGATTTGAAGGCAAACGGGGGAGAATGTGACAGACCACCTGGAAATTAACGACATCTTCAAACTATACTAGTGTAAATTATACAGCTCGGAATGTGATGATAACTTTTCACAGCTCAACAACTTCTTTGATATCTTCACTTTCCTTCTGTTCCTGCTGAACAAAAATAATTACTAGGAGGTGTGGTCTCCAAAGCAGAGATCCTAAAATCTATCAATACCTTGAAATGCAACAAGACTCCTGTTCCGGATGGTTACACAATTCTATCCAAGGTTCTGGCGGCTAGATTGGAGACAGTTATCCCACAAATTATTGCAGCAGACCAAACAGGTTTCATCCTAAATATACACTCTAGCTCGAATCTTAGAAGGCTCTTCAGCATTGTTTATTCCCCTCCGTCTTGCTCCCCAGAAATGGTTATATCTCTTGATGCAGAAAAGCTTTCGACTGAGTTGAATGGCAATATTTGTTTGCAACCTTAAAAGAATTTGGATATGAAGATTCCTTCATCTCATGGATAAAACTCCTTTACTCTCACCCTACAGCCACGGTAATTACTAATGGACAGCAATCAGAGCCTTGCTCTCTTGGCAGAGGCACACGTCAAGGCTGCAGTCTGTCTCCTCTGCTTTTCGCCATTGCCATTGAACCGTTGGCCATTGAGCCGTTGGCCATTGCTCTTAGACAATCTGGGGACTTCCAGGGTATATATCGTTTGGGCCTCATGCACAAATTATCCCTATATGCAGACAATATTCTTTTATATGTCTCAGACCCACTATGTTCTGTTCCCTCCATTCTTAACATCTTGGCTCAATTCAGAAGTCTCTCCGGCTATAAAATCAATTTAGAAAAAAAGCAAGATGTTTCCACTTAATCAAGCAGCCGCTCTAATCACTGCATCACATTTCCCATTTAGAATTGTCAGCAAGGGCTTTAAATATCTTGGGGTAGAGATCACTCTTGCTTTTCTGCCCCTCTTCACTAAGGATTTTCACATTTTTGAATAAAGTAAAAAAGACATGGCTAGATGGATGAATCTCTCGCTGTCCTAAGCAGGCCGAATTAATCTTGTTAAAATAGTTGTGTTACCAACATTTCTCTACCTCTTTCAAAATATCCCCATCCTGATAAAAAAAAATCATTATTTTGCTCATTGGAGAGGAGTGCATCTTCGTTCATTCGGAAAACCACCCAGAATCAAAAGAAGCGCCCTCCAAAGACATAAAAAGCTTGCTGGTCTAGCGGTACCCAATATTCTTTACTATTATTTGACATGTAATTTGAAGACAATGTTGCACTGGATTGGAAGAAACTATCCAAACAGGCGCGAGACCTGGATACAAATAGAGTTTGCCTCTAGCTCTTTTGATCTAGGCTCCATACTATGTGCCCCTTCTCCTCCCCCTTGAAGCCAATACTGCGCTAACCCAGTGGTCTGTCACTATTAGAATTTGGTCTCAATTCAGAAGACATTTTAAGTTGTAGACAACGTCAGTGCATTCTCCCATACAGAATAATTATAACTTCCCACCTTCTATCTCATATTCTACTTTTGGATCTTGGTACTCGAAGGGTATTAAGTCTATTCCCAATCTTTATGTGGATCATCAAGTTTGGATCATTTGCCCAACTCTCTTTGTTATTCAATTTACCCAAGTCTCACTTCTTCAGATTTCTCCAAGTTAAACACTTTGTCCAAAAAAGTATAACCTCCTTTCCAGATTTTTCAGAGAGCAATGGGGTTGATCATATCCTTTCCTAATCCCCTTCATGTAAAGGTCAAATTTTGATTCTTTACAACAGCATATGCAATATCTCCCCGCATTCTTTGCAGCATGTCAGGAGACTCTGGGAGAGTGATCTCGGTGAGGAATTCACAGATGATCAATGGAATGCTGTGCTTGAATTAGTACATGCATCTTCTCCTTGTGCCAGGCACAGCATGATACAACTCAAAACAGTTATTATAAGAGCACACTTGACTAAGACAAGGCTGGTGAAAATCTTCCCTAATATGGACCCTTCGTGCCCTCACTGTAAAGGTCAACCAGCGGACTATATACACACATAGATATACATGTTCTGGTCCTGCCCTAAACTTAGTACATTCTGGGCAAACATTTTTGGCGCCTACACTAAGATGCTTCAAAAAAACACTACCCCCAACCCTATAAGTGCCATATTTGGATGTGGATTTACCCTTGAAAATTGCCCCCTTATATCATTCACTTCACTGATTGCCAGGCAGGCATCTCATCCTGCTCTCCTGGAAGGAACAATCACCCCCCAGGTTCACAAGGTGGATTAGAGATGTTATGCATATCCTGAAGCTTGAGAAGATCAGATATACCCTTATATGCTCCTTGCAAACATTCAGGAAGGTTTGGAACCCCTTTTTAGAGTACTATGAGAGCTTGCAAACACCACTAAATAGGGACGCGGCAGCAACCCCCCCTTCCTTTATTATTATTCTTATATTTTTTTTGTATTTTTTTAAAAATATTGGTAAATTTTTCTTGTGAAGATCTGAATGTAAAGCGACGAACTGGGATGGGTGGGTGGGCCAGGCTGGGTATCTTTCATATTGTAAAATATATGTGTAACACAGACATAATATGTTTGTATATACACTGCTCAAAAAGGCCAGTACATCAGGAGATGTGGAGGAGGCCATAGGAGGGCAACAACCCAGTAGCAGGACCGCTACCTCCACCTTTGTGCAAGGAGGAGCAGGAGGAGCACTGCCAGAGCCCTGCAAAATGACCTCCAGCAGGCCACAAATGAGCATGTGACCACTCAAACGGTCAGAAACAGACTCCATGAGGGTGGTGAGGGCCCAACATCCACGGATGGGGGTTGTGCTTAGAGCCCAACACTGTGCAGGACGTTTGGCATTTGCCAGGGAACACCAAGATTGGCAAATTCGCCACTGGCGCCTTGTGCGCTTCATAGATTAAAGCAGGTTCACACTGAGCACGTGACAGACGTGACAGAGTCTGGAGACGCCATGGAGAACGTTCTGCTGCCTGCAACATCATCCAGCATGATAGGTTTGGCGGTGGGTCAGTAATGGTGTGGGGTGGCATTTCTTTGGGGGGCCGCACATTCCTCCATGTGCTCGCCAGAGGTAGCCCGACTGCCATTAGGTACTGAGATGAGATCGTCAGACCTCTTGTGAGACCATATGCTGGTGCGGTTGGCCCTGGGTTCCTCCTAATGAAAGACAATGCTAGACCTCATGTGGCTGGAGTGTGTCAGCAGTTCCTGCAAGAGGAAGGCATTGATGCTATGGACTGGCCCGCCCGTTCCCCAGACCTGAATCCGATTGAGCACATCTGGGACATAATGTCTCGCTCCATCCACCAACGCCACTTTGCACCACAGACTGTCCAGGAGTTGGCGGATGCTTTAGTCCAGGTCTGGGAGGACATCCCTCAGGAGACCATTCGCCACCTCATCAGGAGCATGCCCAGGCGTTGTAGGGAGGTCATACGGGCACGTGGAGGCCACACACACTACTGAGCCTCATTTTGACTTGTTTGAAGGACATTACATCAAAGTTAGATCAGCCTGTAGTGTGGTTTTCCAGTTTGATTTTGAGTGTGACTCCATATCCAGACCTCGATGGGTTGATAAATTAGATTTCCATTGATAATTTTTGTGTGATTATGGTGTCAGCACATTTCTTAAAGATGAAAGTATTTCATATGATTAGTTCATTCATTCAGATCTAGGATGTGTTATCTTAGTGTTCCCTTTATTTATTTGAGCAGTGTATTTAGTCCAATATGTGCTGTGGAAAATGCTACTTGGTTTAATGGAAAATCAATAGAAATTGCTAAAGTAAAAAAAATAAAATGTTTTTATAGTTTAAACACTAAACTTAAATGTAATGTACAAACACGTTCTAAGAGAACTCATGAAAAACAGCTCATTTAAATGTTTTTTGGATATAGTCTTACCTAGCAAGATTATCAAGTGATTTTGAATCAAAAGCTTACATCGGCTGTTCTTTTAAGTGATGCAGCAGACCCAAACAACCGATCATTGAAGTCAGGCTGTTTTAAACTTAAAAATAACTTCCAAATAAGTAATTAATGTAGCCTAGTAGTTAAACTGATATTTACATTCACAATGTGACTGTGAACAAAAATATTTCTTTTCCATATACGCCACAGCATAGTACAGTTATTTTTCAAAGTGGGTTCTGCGCATGCTGCACAGTGCTTATCAGTTGTACAGTAGCTGGCAAGAAATCAAGAGTAAAAAAATAAAAACATCATCATTACAGTAATGGCAGATGTGATTAGATTTTAAACAGGAATGTATATCCTGTAACTTGTATCTGTCTTTGTTGGAAGTGAGAGTCTCTGACTCTGACAGTAGCAAGCCCCCTCCTCATGTTCTTTGACCTCCTAGATGAACTTCAATTTGAAATTGAATAATTTTGCTCGCCCAATTTGTCAGTTTTTTATGCTTTAAAAAAGTTTGAAATATCCAATAAATTTTGTTCCACTTCATGATTGTGTCCCACTTGTTGTTGCTTCTTCACAAAAAAATACAGTTTTATATCTTTGTTTGAAGCCTGAAATGTGGCAAAAGGTCGAAATGTTCAAGGGGGCTGAATACTCTCGCAAGGCACTATATATATATATATATATATATATAACACTCATACAGGGGACTGCTTTGCTGTTAGTAGGGGGAGTAGGGGGGGGTTCTGCAACTCTAGGGATAGTAGGCGATGTCTATCCAGCTTCGGACACCTGGGTCTGTCTACAGGTGTAGTGATTACTGATTAGCCCTATAAAAGCCTGTATTTCTGTATGCTCCTTGTTAAGTATTGTTCATTGTTACATGTTGAACCCTTGGTGAAGCGACAACCCAGCCCGTGTTCCATTTTGCGTTTGATTGCTGCATTATATTAAAGAAACCCTTATCCTCTGTGCCTGTCTCCAGCCTCTTGACCGTGACAGGGATAAAACATTTAAGCTAGCACACAACTGTACCAAACTTGCTGAATTACTAACCTAACATTAAAGATATAGGCTATACATTTATTATTAGAATTAAGACAAGCCACCTATTGTAGCTGACTTGCTACATGTTTATTTCATCAGCCAGCTACTGGAATGTGTGTGCGTTTGGTCTAGGTCTATGGTGAGATATGCCATTTGGGTAAAAAGAAACAGTTGGCTAGCTAGTTACAGGATCAGCTATATATCCTTTCTTGAAACTGAAAATGTATTTTATAATCTCTTTAGGCTTTTAATATGTTTTGTTAAACATTGGTAATCGCAATGACATGTAAATGTTTTGGACACATTCAATTTATTGTAATATACTATTGTATAGTATAATAGATTTTTCTAGTAGTTCTAATTGAATGCAACCAATATGTACAGGTAATGTTTAACTATAATTCATAGACTGACAATCTGTTTGTAAAAGTCAAGCTGAGTGTATCACAATAGAATTAGAATGAAACAGAATGGTATCTTTGAATGCAGTACTCCCTTATCACTTTTTGACTAATGTCAAATTTAAAATGATGTAACATCAAATATCTGAGTGATTCAAACAGACTTGTATTCAGGAGAGTTTGTATTCAGAAAGTAAAAATTCACCATGTAAAGGGTTTGTCCAGGCCACCACACATATAGGCTAGTTGAAATCTGTCAAAAGTTAAGGAATTGCATACTGACATATTTTGGTTTAGTTATTTTACAGTTAATGTTACAGATTATCTGATATCCATCCATCTGTACATCCACCTTCTTCCGCTTATCCGGGATTGGGTCGCGGGGGCAGCAGCTTCAGCAGGGGACCCCAAACTTCCTTTTCCCGAGCCACATTAACCAGCTCCGACTGGGGGATCCCGAGGCGTTCCAAGGCCAGGTTGGAGATAATCGTGCCACCTAGTCCTGGGTCTTCCGAGGCCTCCTCCCAGCTGGACGTGCCTGAAAAACCTCCCTAGGGAGGTGCCCAGGGGGGCATCCTTACCAGATGCCCAAACCACCTCAACTGGCTCCTTACGACGCAAAAGAGCAGCGGCTCTACTCTGAGATCCTCACGGATGATTGAGCTTCTCACCCAAAGGGAGACGCCAGCCACCCTCCTGAGGAAACCCATTTTGGCCGCTTGTACCCTGGATCTTGTTCTCACGGTCATGACCCAGCCTTCATGACCATAGGTGAGGGTAGGAACAAACTGCCCAGTAGATCGAGAGCTTTGCCTTCTGGCTCAGCTCTTTTAATCACAATGGTGCAATATATTGAGTGTAATACCGCCCCCACTGTGCCGATTCTCAGACCAATCTCCCGCTCCATTGTCCCCTCACTCGCGAACAAAACCCCAAGGTATTTGAACTCCTTCACTTGGGGTAAGGACTCATTCCCTACCTGGAGCAGGCACTCCACCAGTTTCCTGCTGATAACCTCCATGGCCTTAGACTTAGAGGTGCTGATCCTAATCCCAGTCGCTTCACACTCGACTGCGAACCGATCCAGTGAGTTTTGAAGGTCACAGGCCGATGATGCCATTAGGACCACATCATCTGCAAAAAGCGCAGCCCTGGCGGAGACCAACCCTCACCTGAAACTTACTGTCGAGAACCCGGACACAGCTCTCGCTTTGGTCATACAGAGATTGGATGGCCCTAAGAAGGGACCCCCTCAACCCATACTCTTGCAGCACCTCCCACAGTATTTCCTGGGGGACCCGGTCATATGCCTTCTCTAGATCCACAAAACACATGTAGACAGGATGGGCATAATCCCAGGCCCCCTCCAGGATCCTTGCAAGATTAAAGACCTGATCCGTTGTTCCACGACCAGGACGGAATCCACATTGTTCCTCTTCAACCTGAGGTTCGACTATCGGCCGAACCCTCCTTTCCAGCACCTTAGAGTAGACTTTACCAGGGAGGCTTGAGAAGTATGATACCCCTGTAATTGGCACACACCCTCTGGTCCCCCTTTTTGAACAGGGGAACCACCACTCACGGTCTGCCACTCCTTTGGCACTGTCCCAAACTTCTACGCAATGTTGAAGAGGCGTGTCATCCAAGACAGCCCCTCTACACCCAGAGCTTTCAGCATTTCTGGACGGATCTCATCAATCTCTTGGGCTTTGCCACTGTGGAGTTGTTTGACTACCTCAGTGACTTCCACCAGGGAAACTGATGACAATCCCCCATCATCCTCTAGCTCTGCCTCTAATATAGAGGGCGTATGAGTTGGATTCAGGAGTTCCTCAAAGTGCTCCTTCCACTGCCCTATTACCTCCTCAGTTAAGGTCAACAAAGTCCCATCCTTACTGTATACAGCTTGGATGGTTCCACGCTTGCCCCTTCTGAGGTGGTAGATGGTTTTCCAGAAGAACTTTGGTGCCAACCAAAAGTCCTTCTCCATGTCTTCTCCGAACTTCTCCCACACCCGCTGGTTTGCCTCTTTCACGGCAGAGGCTACAGCCCTTCGGTACCCTGCAACTGCCTCTGGAGTCCCGGAAACACTCCTTTACTTGGACGTCTTCCCTGACCACCGGTGTCCACCGCAGTGTTCGTGGGTTACCGCCCCTTGAGGCACCCAAGACCCTAAGACCACAGATCCCCACCACAGCTTCAGCAATGGAGGTTTTGAAAATTGTCCACTCGGGTTCAATGCCCCCAGCCTCCACAGGGATGCACGAAAAGCTCAGCCGGAGGCATGAGTTGAATGTCTGTCAGACAGTGGCCTCCTCCAGACGTTCCCAATTCACCCGCACTACCCGTTTGGGTTTACCAGGTCTGTCCAGAGTCTTCCCCCACCCCCTGACCCAACTCACCACCAGATGGTGATCAGTTGACAGGTCTGACCCTCTCTTCACAGAGTGTCCAGAACATACGGCCTCAGATCAGATGAAACGATTATAAAATCGATCATTGACCTTTGGCCTAGGGTGCTCTAGTAGCAATTACGCTTATGAGCATCCCTATGTTCGAACATGGTGTTCGTTATAGACAATCCATGACTAGCACAGAAGTCCAACAACAAACAACCACTCGGGTTTAGATCAGGGAGGCCATTCTTCCCAATCACGCCTCTCCATGTGTCTCCATCATTGCCCACGTGCGCGTTGAAGTCCCCCAGCAGAACTATGGAATCCCCAACTGGAGACACATGCAGGACTCCATTCAAGGTCTCCAAGAAGGCCAAATATTCTGAACTCCTGTTTGGTGCATATGCACAAACAACAGTCAGAGTTCCCCCCCACAATCGCAGGTGCAGGGATGCGACCCTCTCGTCCACCGGGGTAAAACTCCAACGTAGCGGCGCTCAGCCGGGGACTTGTGAGTATCCCCACAACGGGCGCCTCACACCCTGGGCAACTCCGGAGAAGAAGAGTCCAACCCCTATCGAGGAGAATGGTTCCAGAACCAAGACTGTGCGTAGAGGTAACCAGATCTAATTGGTAGCGCTCCACCTCCCGCACAAGTTCCAGCTCCTTCCCCACAGAGAGGGGACATTCCACGTCCCCAGAGCCAGCCTCTGCTGCCCAGGTCTGGTCCTATAAACTATAATAGTCGTTCTGAGACCATTTTCATCTAATATAATGACAATGGCATAATAATGCTGTTACACCTTTTCAAAGCTCAATAAACCTTTATTTCTAAAGAATATTTAACCTTGGAACTAGAAGACATTTTAAATATCCACAATAAATGAACAAAACATCCAAAACAATATATAAAATGGACTCAGTCTCTGATGACAAAAAATGCACTGGAATAAAAGCCAAACACAAATCAAAAACAATAAAATGGAAATTCTGTTGGTCTAAAATGTACTGCCCCAAATGAATTATTACTGGTCCAGTTTAATATATTATTTTGGAGAAAATAAAAAAAACCTTTACATAAATGCAGGATTTATTGTCTATGTGTGTGTGTAACCAAAAAATGACATCCATTACTATATTTTCCCTTCTTCACGACATGGTAGGTGAGTTGTAAAAATAATATTTAGTTAATATTGCCCAGCACTAAGACATGTACAGAGGTACATGTTGTGCATTCCAAACTAAGTGTGGCTAGGTTCACAAGTTTTGGAAAGTTCCTGATTGAGAAAAAAAATGACCAATAACAGATGTCACATGATAAAGTGGTGAAAAAGGGGTGAATCTGTACCGTGTTATAACAAGGTGCACTTTGGCCAAGTGAATAAAATTTTGGTGGCAGTTTTTAAAAGAAAACAATACAAGAAATGGCCACCAGGTGGCTCCAGGGTGAACATTCATCCAAATAATTTCCCTTAAACACGTTGTACACTACAGATTATTTTATCATCAAAACAACTACGTTCTGAAGTTAAATGTATTACTTTAGCACTTTAGTCATTAAACTATTGTCCTACAATATAATTGTCTCATGTAAACCGCCTACTGTATATTTAAAATACCATTTCATTTATGAAATCCTACACAGTCTAAATAGTTAAACTCAACTCCATTGAAAACATGTTGAGTTCACACGGTCTTGATGGTGTAGTGGAAACAATTAAGGTCTGTTAACCGAGCAGACAGGGTTTGAATCCAGCGCGCCGCCAATGTATATTTATGGTGTTACAGTATATTAATCATACACTGTTTGTTACTGCTTTTATTTTTATTAGAGATCGCTGTTGTTCATTTTGTTCATCTAAAAGTAGTAATGGGTACATATATTAATCATACACTGTTCGTTACTGCTTTCATAAACTACTGTAGTAATGGGCACATCATAAACTATTAATGAGTACAGTACATCTATTACTGATTGTAATAATTTTATTTCAACAGAGATTGTGACCAGATCGACTTTGATAACTATCATGAATTTTAGGTGTTGCGTTTGTGTAGGGAAAGACTATCTTATATATATTTTTAAATATCAAAAATAGGTTAAAAACTTCACCAGAACTTTTTCCCATTACTTACAGTAGGAGATCGCTTTGTGAACTACAGTACATCTCGTCTCAAATAATATACAGTTTGATGTACGTCAGTGGATGCTAGGCAATAGGAGGCAACAATATACGTCAGGTAAGCGACTTGTTCTTCAGGCATTCCCGGGGATTCCTGTGTATACGTCACAACGCTATTTGTCTCTCCTGCTTTCTCATCAACCATTTATAAAAACGTTGATGTAAGCCAGAGTGGCGTAGCGGTTAAGTAGGCTTTGTGTATAGGTCCACATCGTAAGTTTGAGTCCCTGCATAGGCATGTTATTCTTTCTCAATCTATTTAGAGGACCTATTCAAATTGTATACTAACATCTCACTTTTGTGAAGAATCAATGTACCACACAGCTCAGCAGTGTGTAAGATGGTAGGGATATGCACAGAACAATGATCATTCGTTACATTTGCAGTTCGAATTTCTGTGCTGACTGTGGACAAGGACATGACGAAAATTATTACAAACAATATTGTAATGATTGCGCTCTCAGAGAGCAAATGATTCAACATGTTGGCAACGCTATGAGTAGAGCTACATTTACATGTAAACTCCAACAACGGTTTTCATACCGTATACTATGAAAATATCTCACTGATGATATGAAAAAAAAATTGCCCAGAATTTACATATGGACAAATTTTTTGTTATTTCTGTGAATACATTGCTAGCGACGGGCAGACTTAACAACTTGAAAAGCTCAGAGGCTCAGTACCAGTATTTGCAAGCTAGTAGGCTAAATTAGGGAGGAGGAACATGCATTTACTGTAGAATACAGCAGAAGGAACGCCCCAGACAGAACGCGGGTGTACTGTAGAATATGGCAGAAGGAACGCCCCGGAACGAGCCAAAATCATGGCCGACATTCATCTTCCTTGACAGCAGAAACTGGCATATAAAGAAAGTTCTCTCTAAAGTTTAAAACAATTGAATTTCTGGCGGAAAATGGATACTGTAGTTGTGCTTTCTGTCTTCAGTGAAAGCATACAACCGATAGTTTGTTAGTTCCTACATAACGAATTATCATTGTTCTGTGCATATCCCTACCATCTTACACACAGCTGAGATGTGTCGTACATTGATTCGTCGCAAAAATAGATGATTAGTCACAAAAGTGATTCGCAGGAGAAAATCACTTCTTATTTTACACAAAACGTCTGCAATGCTTAGTGCAAATGCAATACAAACACACAGCTTTTGCATTCGCTTTCACAAAGGTGTTTCTCTCATTTTATCTAATTATGTAAGGAGATGAAATATCGACTAAATATGACAAATTCTTGACCTGCAATGTAAATTAGGTTCTTCTGGATATGTAGGAATATTTACTTTTGTATAATTGAATTGGCTGATCAAAATCTAAGAAATGGCAGATTAGCTTGTTAAATGTGACATTTAGCATAGTTATTAAAAGTACTTGTACCAGTACTTGTATCGGCAAGTACCCAAAATGCATTAATCTGTACTTGTACTTGTTCCATATAAATTGGTATTGGCCCATCCCCATACTTTACTAAACTTGCTTTTGAGCAACAGTAACACGTGGGACATGGGAGTTTATAACTAACTAGTTATCATAATTAATTAAAAAAAACAATTTGAATGCATCCTCTATAAACAAGCTGAGAAAAAAAAGGAGATGGTCCTGTGCGGGTCTAGAACTTGCAACTCCCTACACTGAAAAATGTCACTGTAATCAAAACCGATCTAGCCCGCTACACCATGGTGCTGTGGGGATTTCTGAGAAAAAAAATAAGTTATCTTTCAGGGAGTGGCTTTCAGAGGTTACAGTATTGTATGACAACTTAAAAACATCATTCGTTACCCGTTTTTGGGTAACACTTTATTTTGAGAGTCCAAAAAGTGTATCTGTAGATGCTCCACAGATTATCTGCAGACTATCAACAACATTTTAACAAACTCGCTACAAATCCCAACCCTAATCCTAACCTTAACCATTTCCCTAATGTTAACCTTAAGCTTAACCATTACCCTAAAGCATATTCTAAGCTTACCCTTAAACTACACAATTAGTTGCTTATCAACAGATAGTTTGTTGATAGTCATATCATCTACAAACTATCTGTAGAGCACCTACAGATGGAATTTCGGACTCTCCAAATAAAGTGTAACCCACTAAAGTAAAACTGTACAACTGTACTTTTATATACTGTGTAAATAGTTACAATTTTTCACAAAAGATTCAGGGATGCATTCTGAATGGAGAATGCAGACGCAATGGTCTACAATATTTATTTGCTTCCCTTAAGCCATTTTAAAACAAGGCATTATTTAAATTAAGAAAGTTATTCTACTGTGTATAACAGTAGAATGCAATTATTAAATACAATTGCATTGATTAAAAATCAGTCTATGTCCCCCAAAAAACATCTCTAGGAAGCATTAGAACTGCAATCTCCTGTTTCTTTTTAAGTGGTCTAGCACCACCCAGCGATGAGTATAGACCATTTATTGGCAACTAAATGCACTGATTATTGACACGGTATGAAAATCACCACTTTATCCTGTGACATCTGTAGACTGTCCTGCAATACAGCAACTTAGCCCACACGTTTTAAACGTTTCTGCAATCATGTCATGACACTTCGAGTATAGTTTCGGCAAAGCTATTTGTGAGAAGGTCTTTAGCGATGGCAAAGTATATTTCTTCAAGAGTCTGGACACATTTAATGTTCGTAATTTTGGCCATGACACACGAGCTGGCTGCATCATTTGGAGAGGGAAGGTGATTTCTAACAAGAAAGCCTTTGATTGCCTGCTCCATTAAGGTTTGAAAAGACGCAGTCAAATCTGATTTGTTTATTTGCCCTTGTTTAATTCCTAAAAAGATTGGAAAGTACTAAAACCATTTTACCTAAATCAGCGATATGTAACAAATGTCCACAGTATAATAACTGAATAACTTTGCCGGTGCTCAGTGCATTTTTTTTTTACAAACAAATTCTACCCACATAAACTGTTTTCAACCCAAATTAACTACTCTTTCGATTAAAGCATCATATTCGTTTGGGTCCTGCGCTAATGCATGCAACATTTTGATGGGTTAAAACAGACAAGCATTCAAATATTATTGGTCAAAAAGGTGACACGGGTATTGCCAAACACAGAATAGGGAGAACTGCATATGACAAATTAAAATTAAAGCAGGGGAGGGACAAATTAAGGACAAACATTTGAATACGAGACTATTAATTTAAATGGCAAAATTGAACACTGGCACGAACATGCATCTTTGTTTACTGGCCAGACGTTAGTTCTTACTGGCCCTGGGCCATCGTTAAAGGATTGTTCCACAGTAAATCATTTTATAGCATACCATTTACAAACGTTACCATAGATGATTTTTCATATACACGTCTGTTCTTTTTCAATATATCAGAGAAAAGCCAATAGTATATTTCAGTTCCTTTTGCATTCACTGGGGTGATTCTGTATCCATCTAAACTTGAGCTACCACAACTCCCAGAATTCCAAGCGAATTTAGTGCCCGTCCCCGTTTAAACGCACCGACACAGAACATGGGCAATTCAACAACACACCTCTGTAGAGCTGACGCTAGAATGTTATACATATTTGTTTTTGAAATTGTAGTCTAATTTCTATTCATTGTGTTCTGTACCTGGTTGCAGAAATTACAAGCAAGCCCAAAAAAAAGGAGTAATCTTTCACACTTTACAATAGGCTATAAAAAGTTAGGGTCTGCAGTCTGCATTTTAAGTCGGAAGATTATGAAAGGGATCTACATGCTAAATTAACCGTCACTACAGCCCGAAAGCGGCTGAAAAGCGATGCGATCCCATCCATTTTTCTTTATCTAGAAAGAGTAGCCTATATATAGTAAGGTATAGTAATTTACCCACTCAGCTAGCTACTAAATACAGCTGGCACACTACACATACAGTACAATAAAATTACCACAGACACGAGGTGTGCTCCATTATCAAGGTACAGAAAATAGGTTTAATAAACTTACTCATCTGTTAATTGTCCCTTTTGCTACGTCTCTTTCCATGTGTGCTGGAAAACTTCAGTGATTTGGTATGCGGTCGTCAGTCATTTTTGGTTCAATCCTTACAAGTAAATCTTGTCCACGATCACATTCATCGTAGCAAATGCTTTTTTCTTCAGTAGTCATGAATAGACATATTCCCACAGAAGCACTTAGGCAATTAGAATTTATCCGCGTTTCAACTGGATTATCTGTAGAACATGCTGCCTTGTTGAAGCTGACTATCAAACTCCATTTGTTGTAAATGTTCTTCAGTGTACTTGGGCGCAAACATGTATGGTTGCATGCAGAGTATGTGAGCGGAGTTGAGTGTTAGAAAATCCCACTCCTCGCTCACTGAGCGTTGTTGCGCTCAACTCCACCAATTCCACACCTTTTCAGCCGCTCTGCTCAAACCCGCACATCGCTCACAGGAAAAAGAACGACGCTCCGAATTCGCTCCATTCATTTTTTGTTTGAAGTCATGACAATGAATGTCGTCGATCATTTAGAAGTTTAAATGAAAGAACTTAATTAATGTTATTTTTTATCAAACACCATGAAAGTGTGAACATGTAAGGAGGACACACAACTTCAAATGGCCTGCATGTGGTAGGCTATGCCTTTTAAAACAAAAGTATACAATCATGTAGGTAATGCTATATTATTTGAAGTATACTTATCCCAAAGATAAATACAATTTGCGACACATTAAGGTGCCAGGAATTTAGACAGCATGCACCTAGTATTTAAACAATATTTTGTATTCAGGCTTTATGAAATAAATGATGTACTTACTGACAGAATTAAATAGAAATGACACAGAAAAGCATTATTACACCAAGAAGGAAAAAAACTAAATTATTTCAATAAACATTGGCTTGCCTGTAAGCCAACGTTGTTCATGTTGAATATAAAAATGAAAAGTAGAATTGACTTATTTAATAAAAGTATCAACTTTTAAAAGAGTAACTTTGAATTAACTTTTAGAAACACGAGTTTTGCCAAAGTCTGTGGCTTCATGTTCATTCGATGTTGCCTGCAGTGAAGGCCTGCAGTGGAAAAGACCCTCTCCACACTTGCAAAGCCACTGGAGATGCTGAACAACATTCTGGACACTCTTGCCAGGCGGGGCCGGGATGCAGAGTTGTCCCTCCAAAAGTTGACGTCCTCATCTGCAATGCTTCTCGCTGCCGTAAGAAACTTATCTATTTCTCCTTTTTCGCCTAGTGAGGATCGCTGCTGCTGAGTAAAGTACGAACCTAACATGCGTGGTCTTTAGGACACTTTTTGCTCAAGTTCAGGATTAGGTGCTGTTGTGCCTTCTGGTTCGACAGCTGCACCTGCCTGAAGTGCATTAATAGATTATGTTTCTTTAACAAGGAGTTTGCGTATCTCTCCAAGTTGGTTACTAGAGCCCAACCGATATGAGATTTTTGATTTTGAGTGGGAAAAATTTGCCGATACCGATACAAATTTTTCTATTACTATAGCTGAAATGAAAAATCTACATTTTCCTGCATGGATTGTGCTTAAAACCACACTCCAAAGACACTCAAAGCAGGGTACCCGCGGGTCCTTAAAAAGTGTTAAATAGTCTTAATTTCATTTTCCAGATTTTAAGGCCTAAAATTGTCTTAAAAAGTCTGAAATCAGATTTTTCAAGGTCTTTAAAAATTGTGAGTCATGCTAATTTTATTTTATTTTTTGTATTTTGTTGAAGGAAACCATAAGCGCTTTTCTGAGCAACTTAACTACTTAACAGTTGCTGGCAGATTACTGTACAGTAATAGCAGGTGATTGCTGCAACTCAGCTAATTTGCTTAGTTAGTTAGCTTATCAGCTTTGTCTGTTTCTGAATGTTATTTAGGATATTTTTATGTGTCCTTGCAGTGTTGTTCACTGAAACTAATATTTTTGTGATCAGTATTAGATAAATGTAAATTTCCACAGTCTCGTTTTGTTGCATTTAGCACAGGTGTATTATGTGATTCATATTACTTTTGAAAAATTCCTTTTAACAACTTGAGAGCCAGGATTCTTGGTGTTACTTCCATTCAGTCGTTTGATCTGCTGGTCGTGAGTCTACTGCAGACTTTATGCACAGTCTATCATGCGCATGTAAAAATGCTGCAGGCAAAATTGAAAATAAGATACATTTAGAAGTGTTCCTTTACGTAATATAATTAAAATAAATAACTTATTTGCAAATATAATTAAAAGACATTGCTTTCTAATCAAATCCAAACATTCAAATGAAGTATTGCGCTGTTCACCCTGAAAGTAACCATTCAATGTGCGATCTCCAAACAATTATCAATATATTCATTAAATAAATCCTGTTGGAATTGGCTAGCATAATAATATGACAGTGCGTACTGCTGCTTATCACATTTGGCTAGCTTGTGCACAGGCTGGCAGCTTGCTGGCTCGTCATTTAAATGGTTCGCTTACTTTGCCGAAATCGGTCATATACCTTCTCATAATAGCTTTCTCCTGACTGGAGAAACCATATTAATTCGACAACACACAACAAAGAAGAAACTTATTAATCTCAACAACCTTTCGAAGGTAATGGTTTCGCCCCAAAACTGCGGTGCTCTCTGTTATTGCTAGGTTTCTATTCATTATAATAGTGTGCTACTAGTCCCAGAGAGCTAATGTTAGTTACATAGCTAGATAAAGTACATGTCATGGAAATTGTGAAACGCAGGTGTTGACATTCTGTTATGAGCCACTGTTTTAATCTTTTTAAGATAATGTCTTCTTGTAATGCTCAAACCTATATTCGGTGAAAGAGCAAATAAGGAATTGCAAACAAATATATCGGTCGTTATCGGTGGAAATATCACCAATACAAATATATCTGTAAACTGCTAATATTTACCGATAATATCAGTCAATGAATATATTGGTCGGGCTCTATTGGTTCGGGCTCTACCCACTCAGTTTTAAACCTAGGATCTAGGATCACAGCCAGGACAAAATGTTTATCTTTGTAGTATCATCCGTACAGAGTGGATACGTTCTCACATATATATCCTATCAAATCAATATGCATTGCAATTCATATAATGTTATTCTGAGCTCCCGAAAAAAGAATGGCCGTTTCATCGTACAGTATGCACATTTTAATTAACAGTTCAAGCTCATTTTACAAATGTACCTATTGGGAAGATAAAATGTTTACAAACTTCCTTTGGGCATTAACGAAAATAGGCTATTATAATGTTATACAATGAGAATAATATTTCATTCTCATTTCATAACTCGGTTTAGCCTGTACCCACCTCGTTGCATGTGCACGCAGTACACTACCATGGTTGTAAGAAATATGTTTTTTATTAAGATTCCACAAAGAATCTTTACTTGTGGCCACTACATCACCACACTCCCGCTCTTGCTCTTGGTCCCTTTCATTTTTTTAAATCAATTAATCTTGATTTTGCATATGTATGCTTTGTTAAATACTTTAATAAAGAAAACGACAAACTCCATGGTACTAGTTAACAATGATGCGCCACTTGTAAGCAAGTACCCAACCAGACACTTATAGGTTCATTAGGCTGGGCCTGCCCTGAACACGTGAAGTGAGCACTGCTGGAGCGATACTTGAGTGATATTGAGCGAGAGCCGTCTGGGCCGCTCATTATCGCTCCTCGCTCCAGTCAAATTAGGTCCGCTCCTCGCTCTACTCACATACTCTGGTTGGATGTCACTCAGAATGTAAAAGCAAGTTGTAAAATTCCTCATCTGCAAATCCTAGGTTAGTAGCAATTGTGTTACCAGCGACATTGGTTATGAACTGTTTCACAGAATCCATAGAACATGCCGGGTGGGCGGGGCTTGGAACAAGGAAGCCAGCGTTGTAGTTCTATACATACTGAAAAAAATCATACCACCTTGTCTGTTTAGCATTAAAACGGCTGATAGAAACATCACAGGAAGACAAGCTATACCTTAAAAAAATCAAGGACAACCGAGGCTTTAAGGAGTAGGTTTGAAAGCCAGATCAGTATAACAGGGATGCTTATTTTTGCGACAGAATACATGCCTATATTCATTTTTCCTATTTCCAAAGTCCATTCGAAACACACGGTGACGTCAGCGTGTGAAAATTCCCCGCGAAATTACAAATCTTGCTCCTACACTAGCCAGGCATGGGTGAAACATATCTCACTGTTCTACAAATGTCTGGGAGAAGCTACTAACACCTCCAGATAGCTGTAGGGTGAAGTTTCCCTTTAATGTAGAACCCTGCTCTTTGGTAGAGGGAGAGACGGAGAAAACAAACAAGCAGAAACAAATGGAAATCATCACGACTGGAAAAATTGTACAATCCCCTGCCCACCCAATCAGTTTCCCACCAACCCCACTTCCCACCCACATTTCCTACCTAAGTGATCCCTCCCCTATCCCCACTTACCCCCTTTATCAAACCAAACCACAATTTCCCACCCCAATTAAACAATTGCCAACCCATACAAACTTCTTTATCCTCCCAACACATCCACCCCATCAAACCAAGTACCTCCCCTATACTTTTTACTTCTCAAATCTAATACAAACTGTAAGTGGAATAATTGATTGGAACTCTTACTGAGATTGTGTTCCCGTTTATGTAGTTTAGCTAGTCTCGTTAAGTTTGTAAGTACTTCACCATTGCAGTTTTATTGTAGGATACTGTAGGATATCATTTCAGTTGGATTTCAATTTGCAAAAACAAAAATTCTTACATTGACTGTCATTGTGGTACAAGAGTTGCATTTGCCTAAATCATGCTGGGAAAAATTGAAATTAGACTTTAACACTGAAGACAACACTGAGTGTTAGATTTAGCACTCTTAACAAGTTAAAATATTATCACTATCCAAAGTGTTCATTTTACTTGGATTCCGTAAGAACTATATAAAAATTGAGTGTTAATTTTAACACCCTCCGAGTTACATTAACACTGTGGATTTTGCTGTGTGCCTCACAAAAAACAGTTGCATGTGTATTTTATATGTACAGCATGTCTACTCACTTCTCTTTCTGGTAGAAGAGTGAGTAAGTGGTGGGTAGCCCCCCATCAAAGCCCGCCTCCCACCAGCAGGTAAACGTCTCTTTCTCTGGGGACCTACAGATAGTCAGCTTGGGTTTTCCTGGAGGGGTGTGTCCTGGAGGACAACCAACAGGTAGAACAGGTCAGACAACAGTAAAGCACACAATGGCAGGAACATGTCTACACAGTACCTCTCAAAATGTAATTTAAGTTCAGTTGAACTTAAAATCCACCATCTCTGTTGTTATGTAAATTGTGATTGTTTAGGGGTCAATAAAAAATGCCCATGTTATCTACTGTAGGTAGTTAGACATCGATTTTGAATGAAAATACAGCCTTACACCCCAAGTCTCAATATTCTGAGTTCATTTTCTAACAATATTCTGGACACAGTCTTCTTTTCATTTAGCCAGATACAGACAGACCGTTTAATCTAAATCCAATTAGTTTTGTGACTCAAATGTTCCCTAAGCAACGACAGACAGAATTACGGATATTATCATAGACACATGCATCCACAAACGGGCACACTCATACACAAACATGCACAGGAAAGTCTTAGCTTACGTGCTCCCTGGGCGACCACAGGCAAGATTAGTGACAGTATCAGTTTAAGTCCTGTGTCTCTCCACATAATGCCTCCTCAGCGCCTCACGAGTCAGGGGGAATTCTGGGAAAATGGAGACAGAAACCGACCAAGCGTGAACATCAGTGATTAACCTTCTGATCAGGTGGCTTAGAAACCACTGAACACTAGACAGGCGAGTTCACGTTATTAAATTCTTTGGTCATCTTGTGTGTTTGGTAGAAACAAGACTTGATGAATAGGGGTGGGAACTTTATTTCCAGCACTCTATGCTGGACAAATCCAGACTAAAATTCACAATGCAAATACGTTGTGTAACATTACTCTTATCCTACACAAGGCTTTTAAGCCATCTTTTGCACATGTGTGGTTGAGGAGTTGCATATTCAAATTACTTCAAACTCTAACCATCTTTACAGTTACCGGTAAATAACTGAAATTAAGGTAAACATATATTCAGAAAGTGGATCAATAGAACAATGAACGTGAATGAACGTGAAAAGCACTCACTATCTGCAACTGTCTTATTCCTACCAATGGAGAGCATTATGCTTAAGTTGAGAAAACTCATATCATGTTGACTGCATACCAAAGTGAAAAACAGATTGTGAAAAGTAGAATGTTACCCAGTTTACTGCACGGTCAGCACATGAAGAGTGACAGGGTTCATGTACACTGGTCACATTGTTGAAGCATAACATCTAAATCATTGAGAAATAGGTGTCTCTTTTCCTCTAGAAAAGACTAGCAAGCCAGGGCTAACAGTTGAGTTGACAGGTGCTGACAGGTCTTCAAGGCTTCTAAACAGTTTGAAACTAATTGATTGGAGTGTCTTTTGTGGTTTTTGGCCTCATGCAGTCTTCTCATCAAGATGCAATGCAGCCATCATTGCTGAATGCAAGTAAAACAAAATATATATTATAGCATTAGTCCCAAAATCTAAATTTGGATGACTTCAAAAATGTGTACAAATACATTGGGATTTGGTAAAAGTTTTACCACAACACATTACTGAGCTGATAATCGATTTCTTTAATAGAACCATTATAGTGTCAGACTTACCAGCATAGAATTGAAATTGTGGAGGCAACTTTATGTGAATAATAAATGGTGATGTGCCATATACAGTATGCATGATGCTGAGTGTTAAAACCTCAATGCACACATGACTGTCATTTGTACACTTTATTTGGCTTGGACTCTGGAATCTATAAGGGCCAGACACTGATCAATGTGTAGAAGGCTGTATTGCATACATTTCCAAAGTAAGCTTTCCTGAAAAAATAAAACAGAACTGGAAAATCTATACAGAGTATACAGAGTAACCTAATGCTAGATGTTTTGGTTCCAATTGAGAAATTCAAATGCATGTTTAAATGACCCATTTATGGTTGAATGTAACTGTTTTTTATAATTGTGTTTTGTTGGTTTTAAATTTCTGTACTATAAACAAGGATCCGCTCACAAGAGACCTTTTTCTCAGATTGTTTTCTCTGTTTAAATTTAAAAAAGACTAGAGGCGGTGGCTGTAGCACTAATCTATGGTGAATTAAGACATACTATAATCACAGTTAAAAAACTATATTGCTTTATTTTAGTGTTTTATGGCAAAGTAGGACTTGCCATATAATAACTATACAAAAATTGTATTGGAATAATATATCACAATAATAACTATGTCTATATATCTATAGGTAAATTGGGACATACTATAGAATAAGTACATTTCTATAGTAGGCATTCCCTTTCACCAATGTCAGTTAGCTGTGATTTCTCCATGGCATGCTTGTCCAGTTGGTTAAAGGAGAATATTTTGGAATATTGCATTGTATGGCTTCGACAATCGACTAGTGTGGACTTGGGAAATAAACAGAGGTGTGTACACTGTCTGATTTTGTTCAAATTCGCTGTGTTCACTATAAAGAATCACTGCACATGGATATGCACTAATAATGAAATTTTGAACAAGTTTAGCGGCTTAAAGCATGTTAAAACTTGCCCCGTAAAAATGTGTATTATAAATGTATAATGGTTGTATACTGGAGCAAAAGGTAAACACGGTTTTGGCAATACAGATTGTTTGAGTTATTCTCGCTACTGACAGCACTTCAGATATGCAAACAACAGAGCTACGTTTTAAAATCTCCCTGAATTCTCCTTTAAGTACTTGAGTACATGAATTGAATGCAATGTCCACTGCAGGGTACAAAATAAGGGGGGTCTGGGGGCATCCGGGACCCTCCATAAGTCATTATGGACCCCCATAAGTATATTTATTCTTATTTTGGGGGGTCCAATACAAATTTATTTTAACATTAAATTAAAATTATAGTTCTTTAGAGATGCGTTAAATTGTTCTTTAGAGATTTAGAGCTATCAGCCGAATGGTGTGCATTATGAGATGTAGACGACTTAAGGGTGTTTTATGGTTCTGCGTCAAAACGACGGCGTACCCACGTAGACCTCTCTTCGTCAACGCGGACCCTCCGCCGTACCCTCTGCCGTCGAGTGACGCGCACCTCTCCAAAAATGTAACTTGCCCGTCGAGGCTACGCAGAGCGCAAGGACTGTGATTGGTCAGGTTAATACATCCTTCCGAAATGTAGCTTTTCCGGTTTTCCTCTCCCTACACACCGCCATTGTTTTGCTCCGAGGACAAAATGATGGATGAATTTCGAATGTAAGGTAAATATAAGTTCGTTTTTTAACCTCTGTTTATGTGGGCTACTAAGCTACATGTAGCTAGCTAAAAATTACATCAGGTTGTCCATATACATTTCGCCATGGTACGTCTGTGCAAACAAAATGTACTGTAACAAAACATGCCGAAAATGCGGTTTTCATAACGCTGCTAATTGCATATCTTTTAATGATTTAGAGATGGTGTAGCATAGGAATTTCCACAGTGTGGGGTTAATAATCAGGGTTCTAAATTAGCACCATTTACCAGCCATACACTGGTAAAATATTGATGTCCATATACAACCATATTAGATTATATTAGGTAGACTAACTTCACTCACCAGCCAAAAAACTGTAGTATTCTATTGAGTGGCTGGTAAAATTTGAACATTCACTAGGCGTTTGGCTGGTGGATGAAATAGTTAATTTTGAACCCTTTTAACAATGTCTATTTTATCAACCAATCATTGTTGTCTTTGTACAGTACAGTACTGTGAAATACATATACTTTTGCCCCATGACGTCTTTGTACACACTGACTTGCACAGCATTTATTTTCAGTAGCTTATCTACTGTTATTTCCCCAATAACCGTTTGCACAGTCATACTCACTTGTTAATTTATTACATTGTATTTGCCTGCCACTTTAGATACCAATTTGATCCTCTGTGTAATTGTTGTGTATTTGTATTCATGTGTACCGCGGTCTGAACTTGCACCTTTTTGCTTGATCTTGTGGTTTATTATGCATTTTAGAAAATATACTATGTTTATAAAACTATATAAACCAACCTGACTTGCGTTAGGTTGGTTTAATTCCTGTCCAGACAGCCACTTGGTGTACACAGCACTTAATACAGCAATGTTCCCTACATTATATATAACCTCACCTGCACAGCCATTGTATACCCAACAACCACCTGTGCCTTTTGTGTGTATCACCCCAGCTTCAATGGTAGCCGAGTCCCCTGTGTCCCGGGTGGAGTCCAAATAGAAGAGGAACCAGGATGACTGGCCGGTTAAATACTAGGCCACCGTATAGATGCCAGTCAGATACCCTGATCACTAGGCAAACGTACAGATGCCAGTCAGATACCCTGTTCACTAGGCCACCGTACAGATGCCAGTCAGATACCCTGATCACTAGGCCACCGTACAGACGCCAGTCAGATACTGGTGAAAATATACAATGTATTTTAGAAAATATACTACGTCTATAAAACTATAAATGTAAGAGTAAAACCTTATCGATCTATCTGTCATAACAGGGCCAAGTATGATGCCTGGAATCTCTAATGCAACTCAGGTTGGTACAATTCCTGTCCAGACAGCCACTTGGTGTTCACAAATTAATACAGCAATGTTCCCTACATTATATACAACTGCATAGCAATTGTATACCAAACCACCACCTGTGCCTGTTGTGTGTAGCTCCCTAGCTTCAATGGTAGCAGAGACCTGTGTCCCGGGTGGAGTCCAAACAGAAGAGGAACCAGGATGACTGGCTGGTTAAATACTAGGCCACCGTATAGATGCCAGTCAGATACACGGCACTGCTAGACAAACGCAGGGTGGACCTACCGGCTGGTGCAGGACCCCGGCGACGAGTGTAGCAGATTTGGCCAGACAGTGGCTGATCTGCTATGGAGGGTTACCATTGTCCTTCTAGCTATTTTCTTCTCAAGCAAATATTCAAAAATAATAACAGTTCTCAAATAGTCTGTGTCATGGTTGCAAGTATTTTTTATGTGGGGTGACTTTGTCT